>OW203770.1:7908269-8117076 GCA_934045905.1 Leuctra nigra
GGATAAATGAAATCTAGTGGAGCGGTCGCTCCACCCAGCCAAGTCGTACTATACACTCACACTCACTCAACATACCGTAATTGCCTAATAAACCGAGGAGCAGACCAAACACTTTTACTGTAAGCAACAACATGGCATTTTCGGCCTACTGGATCTTAAAATTGGAAAATCTCTCATTGTTGCAAAATATCTTAATTTCGAGCTATGGCCCACCCCACACCATATACCAAATTTGGGAACAACAGTTTATGCCATTTGCGAGCTAGAGGGCCGTGAAAACAGTGAAATTACATCACTTTTAAAAGGTATCTGATTCAGATATCAGGAAACACTCTTGACAGGGCCACAGCCTAAACGGGTTAACCGATCGATCTGAAATTTTTACCACATGTGCACTTTTGGCGCCTTAGGTGCCTTTTGTTATAACTGGTTTTATGCCGCCATTTTGAAACCGGAAGTGACATCATATCTCAAAAACGGATGGCCCGATCAGGACGAAATTAGCGCCAAACGATTCGGACGGTCATCTTTATAAAATACCAATAGTCGAAATAGAACTGTATTATTATCGAAACCGGAAATTACGTCATAAAAATGCCAAATCTGACTAAAATCATCTCTTATAACAATATCTACATATTCAGAAGGCTTATAATGTTTAAAAACATTTATAGATACAAATTTTAGGTGGCTGTGATGTCAACCGCCATTTTGAAAACCGGAAGGGATGCCATAACTCGAGAACCACTGGACCGATTGGAACGATACTTTCGCTATACTTCATAGCATATTATTATCAGCATAAACATAGTAACAAGCGCAACTTTTCTTAGAAACCAAATCATAAAGGCGTATTTTTTAAAGGAATTTAAGTCTTGGTGCCACAATAGGTATATGTTACAAGTTGCAAGAATAAACTGAAAAAAGGAGTGATATCCCCATAAAAAACACTCCGTGTAAAAATACCAGCCAAGTCTCTTCAATTAAAAAAAATATAAGAAATCTAAAAATTCAGCACTGAAAAGTAGTGATATCAAAAAATTGGCCAAGTCAAAACTTTTCAAAAAATGCTTGGCGCATCGTTTTTTTAGTGCATTATTATAGATGTATAGATGAGTATATTTGATTTCCGGCCTACTTCTATACTATTTATAATGCACGATGCGCAAAGTATTTTTTGAAAAGTTTTGACTTGGCCAATTTTTTGATATCCCTACTTTTCAGTGCTGAATTTTTAGATTTCTAATATTTTTTTTAATTGAAGAGACTTGGCTGGTATTTTTACACGGAGTGTTTTTTATGGGGATATGGACTTTACAAGGATTGAATGGAGGATTCATCGCAGCGAAAGGACTGATGAACTAGGGAGTTAGAGATGTGATATCAAGTTTTATCAGTCTTCGCTCTGTTTATACTCGGATATATTGTTAAAAAAATGTTGTACCTCATTAATTCAACGTGATGCACTATACATTCCTTGATGATTCTTTCCATTTCAATGTCAACTTCGTTTCCCGTGGACGTACTTCCAGATATAGCTTCAGTATTAATTCCTGGCTCGGGGAGAAATTTCCCAGCATTATCTTTGACCGCACGTTTCCATTTCATTAGTGCGGGATTTCTTTCTCTATTCTCGACGGGAGTTTTGTGGAACATGTGTCTAACATCAACTCTGTCTACAGCAATCTGGCGACTGTGGAGCAATTTGTGACGGAGAAGTCTGAACTGACCGATGACTTGCATCACAAAAGATATGATCAAGCAGTCGACGTAAATGGCCATACACGATCCAATTCCGCCAGACATTATTTGAACAACAAGAGTGATCTCAAAATTGGGAGATTTGGTTATATCATATGGAGGCCGTATGCTGAAACAATCATGGTAATAATTTAGCATTTTTCTATTATATTAATCTACGCTAACGTGTTTCCCAAACATAAATCAGGTTGTCACTCTCCAATCCAAAGTCACTTCATAGCATCACCACTACTCACCACTGTAAGGTTGAAAGCGAGAAAATATAACATTGTTGCTCTAGGGAAGCTTATATCTTTGGATTTTTGAATTTTTAAATGACCACGCGTAGAAAAATTTACCACGCAAAATATTTCCCAAAATAATTGTGGTGACATCACAAGATAGGTACCCCTTAACGTCAATTTTCTTAAGCCCCTCATTCGATTTCATAATTGTATACTTACTTGTAACATAACGTCCGAAGTCTTGTAAATATGGGCAGCGATATCGCGGCAAATACTACAAATACAATGTGAATAACTGATGTATACACTTTTGTTACAAGTTTACTCTCCTTCAGCGTCTTTCTCATCAACATTTGTTCCCATTCTGTTCCCTCCATACCTTTGTTAAACATCGCTTCCAATAAGTCAATCAGTTTCTGAAGATGCCTTTGTCTTTGTATGGCAAAACTTATTTTTAGAATTACGATTAATCCACAGAACCACCACGTAACTTCTTCCATCAATTTCAGAGCGTCACTCCGGGTCTTGAAGCCACCGGCGGGGAATCCAAACACTATGAAGCAGCAACCGCAAATGGCAAGCCATGGAATAATTATGCACCTCCAAGTTCGTTTGAACCAATTTGATTTGTCATTTTGTGAATACCAAAGACCTGAAAGTTTTTATTTAAAGGGTAAGAGGAATAGGATGATTTTTTTTGGTAGAAAACGAGATTGATGCATCATCTTATAGTGTAGTGGTTGATGTGTGCTTTCAGAATATGTTATTGATTTATTTGATTTGATCAAATACACATATTGGGCGCTTTTCATCGAAATGTATCAAGTGTACTTGTATCGTTTTAACAACGAGTAATCTTAATTCGAAAAAAATGTTTGATATAAAGAAACCTGCATTTTCAGATTTGAAATGATTTTAGTGGTGGCTTTAGTGATTGTGTGGAAGGATTGTGTGTGTTTATACTCCTAGCGGCATTAAGCTGGGTTCCCATACTTCGCTTTCGTTTCGCATTCGGTTCGCTTTCGCGTCGCGAAGTTTGTAGTCGTTTCCATAATTTCTGTTTCGCGCGTTTCGCGTATCCATGGATACGCGAAACATAAATAGTATTCTGCCAAAAGTTAAAAACAAAATTACGGATAATAATCAGATAATAAGTAAGAAAGGCAAGAAATTGCGGAAAAAGTGAAACTTGAAACGTCAAAACGTCAAAACAAATGTTCATTAATCGAATATCGAATATAAGCTCGAGGTCGACCCGAAATGGAGATTCGATATATCGCATCACTTCCGGATTTCGCGTGTTTCGGTTTCGTCGAAGTTGAAGTTGGTCCAACATGTATGCATTTCGGAGACGAAATTAAACATGGACGATTTTCTGTGTTAAAAGGTAGCCATTTTGCGAAAGCGAACCAAATGCGAAGTATGGGAACCCAGCTTAAGTGAAGAAATCGGTACAATTAGCAGGAAAATACCTTCAATTGTTTCATTCGTTAGTCGTGACCTAGCAACCGTTCAAATGTCAACAAATATCTCAAATAGCTCGAGGAAAGTTGCAAGTTCATATTTTTTGACGTCCTGCCAACGTTGCAGATATCTGCCACCCGCCGCACTGTCTGTGATGTTACAGAGAAAACGACGCCTACACACTTACCAACGGAATGCAAAATGGTCTCAATCAGATCAAAGCAGCTTTCTCCTTCTGCCACGTTGTTCATGTCCTTAACGCGTTGCATCATCCTCGCAATCCAATGTGTTATTGGTTAAAGCCACAGACACATTGTGCTGCAAATATCCCTCCATTATACAGTACCCTTGGCGTGTTGGCCAATCAGGAGTCGACGTTCCTACGCTAGCTCCTCCCAGGGAGAAAACGTAGGCTCGTGATTGGCCAAAGCGTGCCTTCAACGTTGTGTAGCTCACGTCGAAGGACGGAATCACGACACGAACGCTTGCGTTCGGTGTTGGGGAGACGATCTAGGTCAGTGGACTCAACCTGCGGCCCGCAGGACTAATTTTTGTGGCCCCCCAGTTAATGTTTCAAATATCTATTTATTTACGAAATATGTCCACTGAAAAAATAATATTAAAATAATATCATTTCATTTGAGACATAGGTGGAGAGTTGTCATGTTAGGATCCACGCATCAGGCTGAAAATACGAGGAAAGTTACTTAAACGAAACTTATACTTGTTGCAACGAAAATGAAGCCATTTACCAATTCTGAAAAATTTAAAATGTGTTTGGTTTGGCGTGTGAAATGTTATTCGATTCGTTTTATAATAAACAAAATACACTGAATGAACCATGGCACGTAGGAAGAATCACTTATAAATGTACATATTTAAAAAAACGAAAACTGAGGGGCTTCGCCCTCCCTCCCCTGATAAAAGTAGTTCCTACGCGCCTGGAATTTAACCTATACATGATCACGTGAGCATTATTGTAATTTTAAAAAAATGCCGCCCGCCAACAAAAGCAAATTTGTATTATTGGCCCGCAAGTCTAAAAGGTTGAGTACCATTTTCTAGGCTACTAATTTATTAACTAGGAAAACGCTCTGAGTAACGCGTTGATGAGCGAGCACTGATACGCGCAATACCTCGAACCGAAATTCTGTTTATCGAAAATGTCCTTAAAAGCCAATAATTCTTAAACTTCATCACAGACTTGTATGAAAATCTCCAACAATTCCTAAAATATTAGTCCCAATAACCACGCAAAGTTTTAAGTTGATCGATTGAACCTTTATGATTGAACGATTCCTTGTTAATTACAAAAATCACAGGATCTCGTACAAAAAATATTTAAACGGTCATATCAGTTTCATATTAATATACGTTTGAAAGTTTCTGCTCTAACAACCTTGAAGTGAAGATCCGAAGATGCCGTGAAATGTGAAATTCGAGATATATGACAGCCAACACGCAAAATATCCGTAAACTGTGAATAACTGTTGAATTTAAACACAGTTTAGTCTGAAAATTGTAAAAAATACAGATAATGTTGGACCCGATGACCATGCAAATTTTTAAGTTGATCGGTCGAACGGTTCTGGTTTAAATTTCAAAAAGCACATGAAATATGTTTTTAAATTTTAACCAATGGGACGATTTGGCTGAAAATTTGTAAAATAAGAGACAATGGGAAATTGTATAGGCTCCGGAGATATCTGTAGTACGAAGAAAAATCACTCACATTACAGAAATATATCGATTTACATCAATATAGTTATAACCTGACATCAACGTACCCGTCAACACGCGTCCTTAGGTGGAAAATTCAATAAAAGCATTGCTGATAAAACAAAAGAAGTTCGTGCAAGCTATGAATAAGTAATATAATAACCAAAATCACAAGAAATTTCTGGAAAAGTCAAGAATTATAGGGTAGGTATAGGTATAGGTACCAAAGACTTGGATTACGAACAAAGTGTATCAGGTAATTAAAAAAAAACACGAAAGGAATGACATTGAGAAAAGGGCGAAGACCCTTAAGGTGCTGCAAGCGCGAGCGATTTTGCTGCTTTTTGTAAACACTTTTTGCGATACGATTGGAGACGAAATGGGTAGACCAAATTATTTGAAATTTTAATCGTGATTAGATAAAAGACAAACTTAGGGTTATCCCTTGGTACATTTTTAATTTTTTGTTTCGTTAATTAGTAATAATTAGTGGATTTTTGGTGAAAAATTAGCTATTTTCTCGTCTCCCTGGGCGCCGTATAAAACCAAATTTAAAAAATGTGCCAAGGGATAACCCTAAGTTTGTCTTTCATCTAATCATGATAAAAATTTGAGATCAATTGGTTTACGGGTTTGGTCTCCAATCGTATCGCAAATTTCATCGTTTTACGCGGTTTTGTTGAATAACCGGCGCCTAATTAACAATGCAATAAGCGAAAATTAAAAAGGGCTACTAATATACAATCAGACTGATCATGTGAACATCCTGTAAAAGTTACACTCACTTATGAAACAATTTTTCTCTCTCAATTTTCTAAAACGGCCGAGCGCTAGTATCACCTTAACCGTCATTTCTTTTCTTTACAGTATAATTTTTCTAGCGTATACCCATACTATTATTCAGGCCTACGCCACTGCAAATATGTGCACTGCAAACATCAGAAAATGTGACGCTTACGCTTCCCCATTTGTACATACCGATTTCGCAGTGTTGAGTCCAGGCACGTAAGGTGGTTAAATATTTTAAGAAAATGTTCGGCTAAATGTAACGATTTCCTTATGTGTCGCACTTTCTTTTGGTTTGTTTTTATTGCTATCTTAAGTGATGATTTTGTTCAAATTTATATTTGAAAATCTGAGCGATCTGACTTTAACTTTCATGTGTCTACGTCTGAAAAATAAAAATTTATGTACATATTTACTTTGGTATTATATTACCAAAGCTATACTTGAACAAAATAAACTAATTGTACTGTTTAGTACCTAGGACCGTATCAGTAAACTGAACGTGTATTTGTACTGAACTAAAACGTTGGTTTGGCTTTTACTAAAATTTTCAGAAGAATTGATTTCTTTAAAAAATCGTGACAAAAGACATGAAATATGATGTATTATTTAATGAATATCGAAGTATGCCCGCTATGTGGAAATAATATCAATTGATGTCGACATGGTTGTCCATTTTGTTATAAGAGATGAGTGATCCATTTGACTTAAGTCACCCCTCTGGTTTCATTTATTCCCACTTTTGCGAAACACATATCACATATATTTTCTCCGATCGAGCTGAAATTTTGAACAAAATGTAAAAACCATCTCCTGTTTTTTTCTGGAACGCAGAGGAGATAATTCCCCCGTATCCCCCCCCCCCTCCTACGTGCCTGCCCCTACAGCTCATGCGAGTCCGGGGCGCATAGCCCCGGAAAAAAATTGGGTTGATGGAATAAAATTGATTCAATTTCTAAGGCCTTTCTAGTTCGAATCACTTCAGTAATATTTTAGGCGTTTGCGTTTAAATAAGTAATTATCTAATTTGTATAATTTCCCTTAAAAGTCGTAAATTATGGAAAGAAACATAAAAACATTCTTAAATTTTTTAAGAATATGATAATGTGGCGCTCCCTAAATCTCGGCACCCCAGGCGTGCGCCCGGGTCGCCCTACCCACGGGCCGGCCGCCCTTAAAAGACAAGTGCTTAAAACAAGTGCAAACCGAAGTGCAAAATGTCACTGACTTACAATGACTGAATGAGTTATAGCCGATCTAAGCCCATTTTATAGACTGACAACTCCTAAGTATGCGATTTAAGCTACAAATAAATTCCACTTAAAACCAAAACAAGACTCGGTCAACCATTTTAGCGATTTTCTGTTCTTTTTGCAATGAAAGATATCACTGATAGCACTGCTACGTGAGTACTAAATAAATTAATATACTATAGTGTGCGTGCATTGAAGTGAGTACAAAGAGTTCTTATTCAGTGCTAACATCTAATATATCAATTTTTCATATGAAAACTACAATATGTTAGTGACTTGAGAATTAGGCAAAGTCACGAAATTGTCCTTGACAAAAGTATTGTCTCTATATCATTATTAAAATAATTGTTCAAATCGCCTGTTTTGGGGTTTCTTCTGCAAAGTTTCCTTCATTCAGTTTTCTCCACGATATTTTAGAGTGATTAGTAAAGCTTTTCGGTCAATATCATGAAAATAAATAAACATTCATACCTTGATTACTGATCACCTCAAAAGATCGGTTCTGTAATTTCTCCAGAGGGTATGGATTTCTTTAAAAGTTGCAATGAAAAGCAAAATAATTATATAGTTGATAATGGATAGATTAGTCACCGCGTAGAGAACATATTCTATCTTCACACTATTAAGCTTACGGTGTGAACACTTCAATGATCTACCATTGGCTCCCGTGAATACGGACTACGGGTGGAATACGCAGAAAAAAATGCTATAAAATCGACCCTTGGTCAGTCTGCACCCTAGCCGATCGCAGCGCTAAGTTCGCTGGTGGCGATCCCGGAACTAATCTAGGCAATCATTTTATTTCTTGAGTGATAGTCAATGGCGCGAGCTGTCAAATGCCGTCTTTTAGGTTATTTGCTGTTTGGTGAATAATAAGTAAGTGAAAATGCTTGTATTACATGTTAATTATTACAATCAATAAACTAAACACATTTTTACACTGATATCAACCCTTTTAATTTCATCTGATCGTTATCCAAGTTGTTTAAGTTCTAATTTATACATTTGATTTTGAATTAACCCGCTAAAATTCAGGTTAGTTCGATTTTCTAACACCAACCATGGTGCTTAGAGAGCGCTGCGAACGGCTGGTAGCCGCAGCCAATCCACTCTATAGACCTGGCCATATTTAGCATTGGAGCCTGTTTCACGTCTCAAGCCCATCTGATCTCACCTTAAATTTAATAGTGTGAAGATAGATGTTCTCTACGCGGTGGATTAGTGGTTCGTGTGATGCTTTTTATAAGATAAAAAGCAGTGTTCTGTGACCAATTCGAAGTGTCGCTCAAATCGGTGCTCCCTTATAAATGCGTCCCACTCGCGAGTATTTCTACTTATTAAAAATCCATAAATTAATTGATGAATAAACAGAGACTTCTACGAAAAATATTTTTATGAAAGCCAAACGTTAGTACTGGGCATAATGAAAATCAATATGTCTCAGCGCTAGCTGTCATGTAGTTCCATGCTCCTCGCAACAGATAGCGCTGCTCAGGTGAGTCTTTGTGCAGATGGTTGTCGATGTCAGTCGCGCCGTGTTAACAAATAGGGGAGAATTAAAATAGACAAAGCATAACATACGACGTAATGTTGTGCATGTAGTATGCATGATATTTGTCAATTTATCGTATTTTCAGTGAGACGAAAATAATTTTTGGAATGCCCGGCCTTCAGCTGGGCAAATAAATCTCATTATCTTCTCGGGTATGCATACCCGGATTGCCTCGGGTATGCGGCATACCCTATCCATTTGAAACTTATGGCAATATCGTCTGCTTTTGTCTATTCTTTTCGCATTACCTACAGGTCAAACGAAGTAAGAACGGATCAGGAAAATTTTTTCACCTAAGAATCCTGATTCGTTTTTCTATTGATTTCTCAAGTTCGTTCACTTAGTGTACTGGAAAGATGATTAATTTAATTTAGCAGATAATATTATATAATATACAAAATAACCGCAGTCGCAAGTCATGAACTGACCTCTCCGTTCATCCTGGGTAAGAAGACTATTCGCAAAGCGTTGAACAAGCTTCGATTCAACACAGGAGCAGGCCCAGACAATATAACATCACAGCTGATTAAAACGGCCCAGTTTGCCGTTATCCCCTACCTTGATTTTCTTTTCTCCATCTCTTTAAACAACAGCCAGATCCCGGCCGATTGGAGTACCGCAATAGTCCATCCCATCTACAAAAGTGGCCCTCGAAGCAACCCCTCGAACTACAGGCCCATTAGCAGCACGTCGATCATCTGCAAAACCATGGAGTTCTAGTTGATTATATCCACTCACAGTGGAAAAAAAGTAATTGGTTAGGGGATACCCAGCACGGATTCCGTCAGGGCTTCTCTTGCGAAACGGCCATTGCAGGGTTCACGCAAGAAGTAATCGAGCTTTTGGACAAGGGGCTTCAAGTTGACGCTGTTCTCTTTGACTTCTCCAAAGCATTCGATGTCGTCCCGCACAACATCATCATGGACGTCTTCTCTGCAATGGATCTTGATAGAAGAGTGGTCGACTGGATCGGCCTATTCCTCTCAGGAAGAACTCATAAAGTCCAAGTTGGTAACTCCATCTCAAACCCAGTACCAATCCCATCTGGGGTACCCCAAGGCTCGGTTTTGGGGCCAACCCTCTTCATTGGATTCAACAATAGTTTAGCTGAGGTAATTACGTCTTCCAAGAAGCTGTTTGCTGATGACCTAATTATCTATGCTGTTATCCGTGACGTCTCCGACCGTGAGAAGCTTCAAGGTGACATTGAACGGATCGAGCAATGGGTTGTAACAAATGTAATGCAACTTAATGCTGCTAAATCTTCAGTTGTCAGCTTCACGAGAAAGCGGAGCCAAATACCAACTAGTTATAACATCAATGGTCAAAACGTGGAAAAGTCATCATCCTGCAAATACCTTGGAATTACTCTGTCTTCGGACATGAACTGGACGCCTCACATCAACAAATTCACAGCCAAAGCAAGAAAGATGCTTCACTTTGTTATGCGTAACATCAAAGGCAGCCTGCCCAAGACAAGAGACTACGCATACAAGTGCCTAATTAGACCGCTGCTGGAATACTGCTCTGGAGTCTGGGATCCCCACACTGAGGCAGCAATCCATTCCATAGAAATGGTCCAAAGAAAAGCGGCAAGGTACGTCTGGAACTGCCATCGGAGATGGAATAAGAAGACGCAGCGACCACACACCAGCGTCTCAAGACTCGTCGACGACCTTCACTGGAAATCGCTGGCTTCCCGCCGCAAGAAATGCAGTCTTCGATACCTCTTCAAGACCGTCTCCGGACAGCCTGGATGGCAGGACCTCCACCATCTGGTCAAGCCTCCCACGTTCTTTGGCCGCTTGGACCACAAGAGGAAACTCCATCTTCCGAGGCACAAGACAGACATGGGCAGATACTCCCTCCTCGGCAGATCAGTACGATTGTGGAACCAACTTCCAAAGGACTTGGAGGATGTGGAGACCATCGTGGACTTTAATAAGTTAATCGAAGTGTTTCCCTAAATCGTGTCTTCCTCAATCTTCTACCTCCATTACTGTCCTGCTGTCATCTTTCACCTCTGTATTCACTTATGTATTCACTGTTTCACTTATGAAACATGGCATCTTCATCCTAATATTACTACCTCTTCACCTATTTACTGGACCTATTTACATAACTCAACTAAGATTAATTTTCTTGAGAAGGTGCAGCATGCATCCACATTATTATTGTTTGTACTCATCATCACATCACTCATCTCATTAATTTCATTATTCTACATAGCTACTATATTTTTAATGTCGAGATGCATCTATTATAATTATTGTTATATTTTTCATGTTCTCACCCTCTCATCCTATCATTATTACCATACATATATCACAATTATTACTAGGTACTATTAGTAATTGTTATTACTACTTTATCATTTTGAGATACTATTATCATATTATACGTTCTGCCACCGTGTATTGTATCACAAAGCGGATCAATAAAGCATACTGAAATATCCTAAAACGGAATCTGCTACGAAATGTTTTTAAAATACCTGCAAATGATCTTCCCGAGTAAAGCTGTAATGAATAGCCGAATAATGCGCAAGTATAATAAAATAAAGCGAAATAAAATTGATTAGTAACATGATTAGTTCTGCTTTAAATTGGCTTTATATGATGTGATTTCTCTGAAGACAGAAGGGAATTAATTCCATTTCCAGGCACTGCACGTGTCGATGCTCGCTTATATACGCGTAACTGCGCGTTTTCCTAGTTAT
Source organism: Leuctra nigra (assembly GCA_934045905.1). Lineage (NCBI taxonomy): Eukaryota > Metazoa > Arthropoda > Insecta > Plecoptera > Leuctridae > Leuctra > Leuctra nigra. The sequence goes on from OW203770.1 coordinate 7,919,748, forward strand.
CAAATATAATGAAAAATATATTATCCATAAGGGAAGAGAAATAACCTTAGGCACGAGGCTGTCTCTCTCACAGATTTTGAGCTACATTTTGTAATGCATCTATTTGAAATTTCAAACTCAAAATTAAAAACATGGTTACTGCTAAATAAAATAACAGAGCCTGTGTCCCAAATTTTGAAACACATAAGCTCGAAAGACAAAAAATTCGAGAACTTAAATCCCTGCTCCCCTACATTACCTAACTTCATTAGTCACAAATCAAATGTCATCTAAGGAAAGTCAAGTTGGTTTTGTTTTTGTAGATACCAACACTTGTTGTAATTTGTGTTATATTATATTTGTTTAATATCCTCCATAATAATAACTTATTTCTTACAAAAATTGAGTTTTAATAAAAAACATCCTACATCTGTCACCATTTGTAGTTTTAATGAGTTTAACTAGGAAAACGCTCTGAGTAACGCGTTGATGAGCGAGCACGGATACACGCAACACCTCGAACCGAAATTATGTTTATCGAAAATGTCATTAAAAGCCAATAATTCTTGAATTTCGTCACAGACTTGTATAAATATCTCCAAAATTTCCAAAAATATTGGTCCCAATAACCTTGCTAAGTTTTAAGTTGATCGATTAAACCTTTGATTGAACGGTTCCTTGTTAAGTTTCAAAAATCACAGGATATCTTTCAAAACAATATACCTGGGACCACTCATATGATATGATATTACTGTGGACACAATATCAGATCAATCTGTTAAACGGTCATTATTAGTTTCATTTCGTTTGAAACTTTCTGCTCTAACTACCTTGCCTTGAACTAAAGATTCGATGTCGCCGTGAATTTGACAGCCAACACACAAAATGTCCCTAAAATTACAAAAACTTTTGAAAATAACTACAAATTAGACTGAAAATTGGCAAAAATACCTTAAATGTTGCTACCAATTACCATGCGAAGTTTTTAGTTGGTCGGTCAATCGGCAATACCCGCTGCACGAGAGCGGGTATTGCGTTGATTGTTTGAGTATCTCCTTGCAGCAGTCTGGTCGGGGGTCTCTTTGCTCCTTGATGCTTTATTATTAACGACATTTTGTTTCAACCTTTTAGATTTAGCTTCGTCAGTTTCTTGATCTTCAATTTCACGCAGACGCTTTTTCGCCTTTATGGCTTTCATTCTAGCAGAAGTCTTTCCATTTTTCGGCATGTTTAAATAGGGATAAGATAGGTAATGAAAAAGTAAGAAGTAGAGTACCTACCTAATTAAAGTACAATAATATTTGTGTGATCAATGTTTGAAATGCACGAAATGTGTGCTCAAAGACGTAATGTATTCAATGTCGTAATGTAACGAAATGAATCTTGAACAAAACTTCGCAAATATGAAAATAAAGTAATCACCTTTCAACTAATAAGCGAAAGGAATCAAAGTTCCACACAAAAAACGGATCAGGTAAAATAGTAACTACCTAGTTTAGAAACGGAATGAATCCAACGTTCCACAATTAAAATAAGACAACGTAATGTTTTGAACTGAATGAATCAAAACTTACAAAAAAAATAGCAACCTTCAAGGAAATGTCAGGCTAGACAGAAGCTCAGAAACGGAATAAATCCAACGTTTCCAAGAAGAAAATAATTTGAAATAATCAATCCCCTGGACAAAAACTGTAGATACCTAATATCTATGCTTTAAAAGCGATTCAATTTTACTAATACCTTCACAAAGTACACCAAATTGCCAAAATTATCAACGAAAAGAAGCAAAATGCAGGAGAGATTTGGAATGACGTGTGAACGCTAGAAGAGAACAAACGCCACTCAATGATATTATTGAAATGTGAGCTTATGTTTCTAATCCCTCCTGGATGCAAAATCAGCCAAGTAGAAACACGGGAGGCACGGCCATTAGAACTACGAATTGACGAAAAGACAATCAAGGTCCTTAAAAACTCGAAATGATTTGTTGGAAACTATGATCCAAATTGAATTATTCAAATTTGATCAACTCAATAAACATAAAAATATCTGCTTTTCACAAAAAAACTGTACATACCATCAAAACACTCTTGTACCTAAAGCAAATCAGATTCAGTTGCATTGGAAAGACATTCATTTTCAATGTTTCATTTCTGACAGCTATTAAAAATGTCAATAAGTGCATACTTTCTTGACAGATTCGGCTGAAAATTTGTAAAATAAGTGACATTGTTGGTCTTACTGACCATGCTAAATATGAGTTTGATCACATTTCTCGAAGACCATTTTCATTTTTTAGGCTATCAGGAGATACTTATTTTAACAATGAACCAATGGATGGATTTCAAAAAAAAATTGGGTCTGCAAACAGAGAAGGTTGTCTTTACATGTGTGCAAAATTTCAGGTCGATCGGTGAAACGGTGCGACTTCCATTGCTTCCTTTAGCATACAAAAACAAAAACAAAAAAAAAAACAAAAAAAAAACAGAGGTCCGTGCTAAAAGAGCCAAATGGAGTCGCTCGCTTCGCTCGCTCAAAAATGCTTAGTATTTACTAAATTACCTACTCATCTGAATTATTAGGTAGCAGTTCTATTAAAATTATGGAATAATTTATATATTATATTTCATGGGATAATTTATAAATTATAAATTATTATTAGTACAAGTATTTTTATTGTAAAAATAAAAAATACAATTTTCATCCAAACATGTGATTGGCTGGATCTTTGAATACTGCATGAATGTTCTCACGCCCTCAGACAATGCTATTTTTAATTTACATGTAAAACAAAGATAAACAAATATAATAAACAAATTTAAGGCGATACTAGCGCTCTGCCGTTTTAGAAAATTGAGAGAGAAAAATCGTTTCGTAAGTGGGTGTAACTTTGATAGGATGTTCACATGATCAGTCTGATTGTTTATTAGTAGCACCTTTCATTTTTGCTTCTTGCATTTTTATTAGGCGCCGGTTATTCAACAAAACCGCTCAAAACTATGAAATCTCAGATTTTAATTTACTTTTAATTAATTAAATACAATACTAGTTATTACAGGAAGATCAACAATATATAACAGGTCTCTGATATAAATGTTATTCAAGAGTTATTGAGGTTTGAAAGTGTGATTTTATTTGGCGGGCTCCGAAAGCCTCCCAGCGATCTTTGATTGGATGACGTCAGAACCTAGATGATAGGCAGTGAGACCATCCAAGATAGGGCTAAACGAGGCATTTCCCTGTGTTTATCCAGTTTGTGTTCACTTCAAATGCATTAGATCCATCAAATCCATTAGAACCGAATTAGAACTGCATGCAGGAAACTTGGATTAGATTAGATTAGTTTTGTTTAATGGCGCGTCAACGACGAGGTTATATTGCGCACATTATTTGTTATATTTAACTTTGTTGATCATAATTGGAGGGCAATGGGAGGGGGTCGACCTAACGGGCCCGATCCGGGGGAGTCCAGCACTGGTGGGAAGGCCAGGCCGGAATGGGGACGGACCGGGGGGTGTGAGGATTCGGGCCGGCTGAACCCGATTTCAGGGGGATCACCATCTCGAGGGGGAAGGCCGGCCCGAGGGGACCGCAAATTCAAGGGAGGGCATGGTTAGGCCGACCCTGGCTGCACTTGGTCTGGGCCTCACCACTGATCTGTCCGGCATGGGTAACCCTTACACATGAGCATATGCTCGCCGGCGTAGCTGCAATGGATCATTGGCCAACACAAACCCCACCACCGCAATAAGGTGACAGCCGTCGGGGGGCAGGAAACTTGGCTATCTAGTTTCTGACGTCATTTTGTCTCCCAATTGTATCCAAAAATGTGCCTGCAAAACGCAGCAAAATCGCTCGCGCTTGCACCACCTAAATATTTTAAAAAATAGAGTTTTCATATTTTTTTTTTTGACTATAAGGCTTGCTTATTGAGCGAGCGAAGCGAGCGTCTCCATTTGGCTCTTTTGGCACGGACCTCTGTTTTTTTTTTTGTTTGTTTTTTTTTTTTCTGTTACTGACGATATACAGGTCAGAGTTTTTCTTCGATCGAGCTGAAATTTTGCACACATGTACGTAACATTTCTGATTGTTGCAGACCCTAATTTTTTTGAAATCCATTGATTGGTTCAAATTTAAAAAAAATTAACTTTCGATTGGTTGTTTTGATCAAATTGAAATTTTGACAAGTCATTACCCCCAACATTGTACCCAATCAAACAAAGTTTCAGCCAAATCCTCCCATTGGTTAAAATTTAAAACCATCTTTCCTGTGTTTTTAGAAATTTAAACTATAACCGATTGAACGATCAACTTATAACTTCGCATGATGGTTGGGTCCAACATTATCTGCATTTTTGACAATTTTCATACTAATCTGTGTTTAAATCCAAACGTTATTGACATTTTACGGACTATTAGCGTGTTGGCTGTCAAATTCACGGCGACTTCGACTCTTCAGTTCAAGGCAAGGTAGTTAGAGCAGAAACTTTCAAACGCAAATGAAACTGATAATGACCGTTCAACAGTCGATCTGATATTGTGTAGACACACTTATATCATATGAGTGGTCTCAGGTATATTTTTTGAAGGAGATCCTGTGATTTTTGAAAATTAACACGGAACAGTTCAATCATAAAGGTTCAATTGATCAACTTAAAGCTTTGCATGGTTATTTGGACCAATATTTTAGGAATGTTTTGAGATTTCTATACAAATCTGTGGCGAAATTTTAGAATTATTGGCTTTTAATGACATTTTCGATAGACAGAATTTCGGTTCGAGGTGTTGCGCGTATCCGTGCTCGCTCATCAACGCGTTACTCAGATTCATTGGTTAAAATTTAAATAAATATCTCCTGATAGGCTGAAAAATGAAAACGGTCTTCGATAATTCTGATCAAACTCATATTTTGCATGATCATTAAGACCAATATTGTCTCTTATTTTACAAAATTTCATCCCAATCAGTTAAGAACGTATGAAGTTATTTACATTTTTAATATCTGTCAGTAATGAAGTATCGAAATGAATGTTTTCCAGTGCCAATTGAAAATTGATTCTGATTTGCTTTATGAACCAGGTGCTTAGATGCTATTTTAAAGTTTCGATGAAAAGCATACACTTTTAAGTTGATATCATAATCAATTCCATATGGATGTATATGTTTTCTGTGCGTTGTGTACGCATTTCCGGTTCGAGAATTTGCACGTACCCGTGCTCGCTCATCAACGCGTTACACTGAGCGTTTTCCTAGTCTATCAAAACATTTATATATTTTTTTAAGGTGATACTAGCGCTCGGCCGTTTTAGAAAATTGAGAGAGAAAAATTGTTTCATAAGTGAGTGTAACTTTTACAGGATGTTCACATGATCAGTCTGATTGTATATTAGTAGCGTTTTTTAATTTTTGATTATTGCATCGTTAATTAGGCGCCGGTTATTCAACAAAACCGCGCAAAACGATGAAATTTGCGATACGATTGGAGACCAAACCAGTAAACCAATTGATCTCAAATTTTAATCATGATTAGATGAAAGACAAACTTAGGGTTATCCCTTGGCACATTTTTGAAATTTAATTTTATACGGCGCCCAGGGAGACGAGAAAATAGCTAATTTTTCACCAAAAATCCACTAATTATTACTAATTAACGAAACAAAAAATAAAAAATGTACCAAGGGATAACCCTAAGTTTGTCTTTTATCTAATCACGATTAAAATTTCAAATAATTTGGTCTACCCGTTTCGTCTCCAATCGTATCGCAAAAAGTGTCTACAAAAAGCAGCAAAATCGCTCGCGCTTGCAGCACCTTAACTTGTGAAATTTAAGGGAAGAAGAATATGGTAAGGAATGAGTTGAAAGAAAATGAAAGCAACAAGTTTGTGTGGTGTTTCTTTACTTCACAAAATAGATCGGGATAAATGTACAATTTGTCTCTTCACATATTTTTCTTTCTTGTAGGTAATATGCACCATATTCATACTAGTTTTACACCATTTGAAATTGCCTCGCTTCATTTTGGATAGGTACATGTTCATCGAAGACAAATAATTGAAAATTATGGACTGAACCACTGACGAATAAAAGAAACGCGATTCCAAAATTCGAATGCAATTCTGTTTTCATTTTCTTATAATATATTGCATATTTGACTCTTTTTTATACAGCCGAGTGAGACTCCACACTGGATTATCTACAAAGTCTAACCGATTTCAGTCCTATCGATTATGCAAAACATTTACAATTTTTAAGATTAATTGTTTACTTTTTTTTACTAAATTATCAAATTAATAATAATGTTATAGAAATCAATCAATTTTTATTACTATAATAATATATTATAAAAATCATAGTTTTAATCAATTGATTAATAATTGCATTAATATTTCAACGAGTTCTTCCTATTATTTAATAATACTGCAACAATTCAAGGTTAGAAGTTTGTGATCCAAGTATTTAGATCAGCTCAGCACATAAGCCCAGAGAACACCAAATTGAAGAGAATAATGATAGCAGCGTTTGCCACATTTACAACGAAATATACATATTGCACATTCTTTCAAAAAACAAACAAAAAATCAAGTTTTACTTTGTTAGTCAATTTAAGTAAAAATTGTTACATTTCTATCTAGAACTTAAAAATCATATATTATAATATATATATAAAAAAGTAATATATATACAAGAAAAAAATGTTTGTTTGCTAACAGTAGTTAAAATCACTATGATATTTTAACAACGAAACTAAGTAGGTAAATTTATGTACAATTCATTTAGGCGTTCAGCACTTTGCACCTAAAACTGAGGAAAGTATTTTAGTCTTAGCAAGAAATTGATTAACTACATAGAAGCTTACTCTCGTTTAAATTAAAGACATGTATATTTATGCTCAGTCCACTTTCTCGTACTCTGTCGATTCAGAGGCAACGTTTGTCCAATCAATCATCTTCTCCGTAACACTAAATTAAGTAACGTTTTGAATGCCAAGCATTTGTACAAAAGGGAAACAAATGTATAGAATTCGAAAAGATACATAGTTTTGTAATCAAGCTTATTGAAACAATCTAATCTATCACAGTAAAAAATTGGTTTTTATACCCACTGCCTGCCAAACTTAATCAACTTTAGAATTGACATTGACAACCCCACTATTTTTGCAGAATGTTTACATACTATCTGTGTAGGTATACTGATGATAAGGGAATAATCTTTCTAAATAAATGATTTTTATGAGTTTCTAATTTGTCAAAAATCCACTTTCTTAAACACCTGCTTGGTTGAGTTTTTTCGTCTAAGCTGATATTCGACAACTTATCACTCAGTTGTTAAAATCCACATATAATAAGAATAAAACAAGAAATAGAGCATTTGACATAGATTACATTCCCCATCTCTCATAGTAATGATAGGTACAGTTATTTGTTTCCTCGACCGATGTATCGGAAGACGTGCGGACAAACGTTGCCGTCCAATAAAAACAGAGCTACTACAATACCTACATTTATATATTCAAGCCGAGTTGCCCAAACTTGAAACCAGTCATGTACACTCTCAGAGGCAATATCATGTCCAATACCAACATAGCTACCATAACAATTGTATGTGCCACATAATCCAGCCATTAAAACATTTCAACAGAATCGGGCAATACCAAGACAACGAAAATAGTTAACTATTGTTGACAATTCTGGATTTGGGCTGAGTCGGAATGACATTTACAACATCTTGGTAATGACATGTATTTTAGTCACTAGGAATTCAAAATAATTTTGTATCCAATTATATATCTGATTTTGACTTACTAATTAATATCATTGGATTCAGTCCAAAAAACCAGTGGTTGTCAAATAATTATTTTGTGAAGAAATTTTAACACCCTAACCACTGCAGCCCAATAAAAATGATAAACTACACAATTCCTAATATAGATGTATAGAAGTATAAGTAGTTGATGCCTTTGAAATAGAAAGTACTACAGCTGATTTTGGTGTTGAATAGAACTTTAAATTTTGAGACAACCGCATGTTTAAGGCACAAAAATGTAGTAAATTAATAGTCCTTTGTGTGTTGTTGACTCCTCTCTTGACAATATCATCTACAGAAGCTAATAACCTAGCATAAAAGTTGATAAATTTGAAACTCAGAGGATTTCAACATTTTAAAACTGCTTGCAACATTACCATCAGAATGTTTTCAAAAAATGATTCATTTACCAAAACTTTGTCACTTCTACATAATCCATCGGCAAAGGGTGACCTAGAGGATCTCTCTAAAACTCATAAAAGGAAAATTTTACTTGAGAAAGCCAACTGCTCAAGTTTCGTCAACGTTTCGTCCGTTTCGTTTCGTCTGACTTTTTTCCCATCAAAAGCAGATGTTACATTTCTAAAGCAAAGGCATTTTCACATTGAATGAAATATTTGGAGGTAGAAATTTTTAGATCTTTTGGATAATAATGCACAATTTTTCATAGTTTCTAATACAAAAACAGACCTACTATTTTAGAGTGACATTAAGATTTAGGAGCCAGTTTGTTGGTGATTTTCCATTTATTGTTACATTTTTTGGCAGTGATGTTAAAATTAACTTACTGTTACATACTTTATAAGTATCATTCTGCTTAGGTCTATTAGTTGATTTGTATGAAACTAATAATTTTTGGCAGTGCCGGCAAATACATTAACCATGTGTATCAAACTAAAATAACAATTGATCTTGGTAGGGAAAAATTTGAAACATAATTGTCGGAATATATTTCAAAATTCAATTAAATAATAAAGGGAAAAGAGTCCTATTATTACGTACTATTATGTATAAATAATTATACAAATTAAATTTTTGTAATTTCAATAAAAAAATTATAAGTTTTAAGCTGCATGGGATTAGTTTGTACTACATAGTAACTGGTGGTGTATGAATACATTGCTGGGTATTAAACGTAACAATGCTGGTTAAACAAAATTAAAACAATGTTGTAGCTCGCATCTCATCATTTTAAAATCTACAGTAATGTTGGTTTGTGAATAACAAGTATCAGTCAATTTGCCAGCGCAAGATTTCGTTTCCCAACATTTTTACGAAGCATTAACATATCTCATTGTTGGAACGGAAATCATATGTAAAAAACAATACACATAGACCGTATGTATTGTGAGAATTATAAGCAATAAACGATTCTTGTTCACTGTAAAAACTGAAACAATCTGGAATACATTCTTGTATATAAGAGGCAGGATAGAAATCGAAGCAACCACTAAACATATTTGAACTATAAACTATCATTTACAACAACAGAGCTACCGTATTGGTCGAAACAGTCAATTAGATTGCGTCGTGAAACCCGATCGATTGCACACGAGCGTCCATTTCGTTCGAAAACGAAAAGCCGTCGAGTTCCGTAGCAATTTGAAAGTCATCCAATTATTGTACTACATAAAACTCTACTTCATTTTATACAAATTACTTTTGTATTTCATTAATATTAAACGGACGGCTTTTTACATATAGTTTTTATCACTCGAATCACATTCAACATTTATGCGCGTTCTTCGTAATCTTTATCTTCGTCTTTTCTTCTCCAGCACCGTTTTCGAAGTGTTTCGTGACGAGTCTTGGAAAAGGCACCAGAATTTCAGCTCCAAGTCCCAGTATTTTGAATGAATCAATGAAGTTCAATTATGCATCTACAGTGAGGTTTTAATACTTGAACTCTACTTTTATTATAATTAATAACTTATTAGTATTTAATAACAATAGACAACCAAGACAGCAAATAGCTGGTAAGATGTACTACCTACAACAAAATCATAAAATTTAAAATATTCGTGTATTGCATTTGCATGGAATTCTGTAATAAAAGAATATTCAAAATTTAGCTTCTGAATAATAATGAATCAGTCAAATAAAAGTAGGTTTACCATTTCAGCTGTAAAGAACCAAAACCAGTAGTTTGCAATTAGATTTGACTAGTTTTGAGCTTTTAGCTCTTCCAAAGAGTATGCAAATAGAAAGAAATAAAATAAAAAAATATGCATTTCTCAAAACTAAGTATGTAATACACAGTAATAATGACAAAGAGTATGACAGAAGAAAGTAAAATATTGAAACCTACGGTTTAATTGGTCTACAATTTTCACATAGGATTATTGAAATTTTGCCAGCAAATAAAGAATGTGATGATAATAAAAGTAGAGTTACGAAGTAAGCATCACTTTGCAGCAATTACTATGCATGTCTATCAGTACTAAGTCAATTATATACCTCTGTCCTACATTAACTATTAAACATTTATCATTCATAACGATTTCAGACTTCACAGTTCTCCACTTTATGCGTATCAATTTTTTTCAGCGTTTTTGTCTGTTAATTTTTTTGTAGTAGTATTTGTTTTTCTTACGAAATTGTCTAGTGTTTGTAATTTATCACAGCCAACTATTTGGTGGTCGCCAAGCGAACCGACCTGACGCCACCGTACCGACACATTCGTAGCACAACCGTTGTTAAATGGCCGACGCTTGCTAGCCGACGCGATGTCAGCAGAACGCAAACACGTCTCGCAAAACACAATTCATATTTACATATTGTACATCATACAGGGAAGGTAAAGAAAGTCACAAAATTGCTGCAGAATTTATCAATTCAAGTCAAATCACGGACTGGAATTGTTTTCTTTATATTATAAGGAACCATAATCGAATCTGACATTACATTTAGGAGTCGGAACCAATATTTTAAAAAAATTGTACGGAATTCAAAGTGAATAGTACCTATGTATATGTTTTTAGCACATTTTTGCAAAATTCTTTTAACATATTTAAAAAAAGAAAGAAGAGAATTTTGTTTAAAGTGATACACTGTTGATGTAAAATAGAAAATTGAATCGCCTTTCTTTCTTGAACAACGTGAACAAGCGGCGAGCGTGATCCGCGAGCGCGACGGGATTCACGACGTGACGTCCCAGATCTCGGCGAGGAACGGCGGCAGCTTCTTGTTGCGCAGCTTGAGTGAGAAGCAGATCTCGGAGTTCTGATTGCCGAGGGTGCGCAGCTCGGTGAGCACGGAGAGCAGCTTGGCGAAGATCGTGCCCGACCTCGGCCGCCGGTTGTTGTCCACGTACGCCTTCAGCGCCTCCAGGTAGATCTCCTGGATCTTCTCCACCTTCCAGCCCTCGATCAGCGACGGACGCTCTGCACACACAAAAAACAGTCAGCCCAGGGAACAACAACAGAAGAACAGTTTTTCAAGTTTCAAGTTTGTTTTTATTTTTCCAAAGATATACCCCCACCGACGGCTGCCACCTTATTGCGGTGGTGGGGTTTGTGTTGGCCAACGATCCATTGCAGCTAAGCCGGCAAGCATATGCTCATGTGTAAGGGCTACCCATGCCGGACAGGTCAGTGGTGAGGTCCAGACAAAGAGCAGCCAGGGTTGGCCTAACCATGTCCTCCCTTGAATTTGCGGTCCCCATCGGGCTGGCCTTCCCCCTCGAGATGGTGATCCCCCTGAAATCGGGTTCCGCCGGCCCGAATCCTTACACCCCCCGGTCAGTGTCCATTCTGGCCTGGCCTTCCCACCAGTGCTGGACTCCCCCGGATTGGGCCCGTTAGGTCAACCCCCTCCCAATGTCCTCCATTTAATTCAACAAAGTTTAAAGTAAAAAAATTAATGTGCGCAATATTACCTCGTCGTTGACGAGCTGTTTAACCCTATTAATCTAATCTATCCAAAGATACATGTTTACAGTTATAATGTCAATTATATATAGTACCCTAAGGAGATAACAAATTACCTTGTGGCAGGGCATATTTATGGTTACTGGATTTGGACATTTAATACAATACATGAAATGGCACAAGAATCAGTCAAGATAATAATCTATAATTAATTACAAAAAAAACTGCTCTCTAGTCAATCTAGTAGTGTAGAGTAGAATCTAATCTAGTTACTATAACGACGATACCTACCCTAACATTTAAGAATTACGTTGATTATAACAGAAAGATTAAAAACATAACTTTAAAAGCATTCAAGACCCTCGCTAAGAATAAACTCGCTATCAATCAAGATGGAAATTCGCGAAGTAATGATATTGGAAGACAAGAATCAAGATTACATCCTGCTGAGAATGTTTTTTCAGTGGTTTTCTCTCAGCTAAAAAGCAAATGATTGGATGTTCTTCCAATATTACCACTGATATTGAAGCACAACTATGTTTAATGACTATTATGAAAAACTTAAGAAAAATAGGTAAACGGTGAAGAGGTGAAGCAGCTGAAGAGAAGAGATGGATGCATGGAAGATCAATGACATGATTGTTGAATACAGACCAATTGTGTACCTATTTTATGTGCTCAATAAATTACATTACTATTATTATTATTACTTTACTTTGTAGACAAATATATCGGGAAGTTTCCCCACCTCTGTAAGCAATGGGAATGGGCTCCTCCCCCTACCTTGAAATCACAACATAGGACAAGCAGGCCAGTGAAATGCGCCAATGTTTAGGGTGATTTTTTTTGCAGTTTTGATGAAGTTGTGCAAGAAAATTATTTGAACAAACGTATGAATAGGCAATACTGATCCTTATGCATAAACCAGTTCACAATGCTTATTCAGGAAAAATATTACCAACTATTTATTACATTGAGGGTCTGACCCCCTAATTTCCCCTCAGGTGGGAATTTTTTGAAAAATTAACTATTTTAGTGACGATTTTACCCGAGGACCAAGTTTTAAGATAGATTTAAAAATTCTCTTTTGTAACAAAAGTTATAATGTAATTTATTTGCATTTTTAAGGAATAATATTGTAAACCATGGACGAATTTAAGGGATTTTGAAGAAGATGCGCTCAGTTTCTCAAAAAGAAGCCAGGGCGCTGCTCTGGCCCACCCTTGCCCCACTGGATCCCTGTTATACCTCCCGCTACTATTTAGTTTTTATTGAAAAAGTAATCACAAATAGTGGATTCTTTAAAAAAGTGGGAAAATAGTTTTCGGTGGAAGATCTTCAACCTTTTCATCATTATCTCCATAACTTGACACGACCTAGCCGTCGAGCCGCCTATAACCCCGCGTACCTGAGAATATGACGATGGCGGTGAGCAGTGCGTACTCCGCGTTGTCGACCTTCATCGCGTACATCTGCCGGCAGAAGCGCAGCATGTCCTCGATGGTCTCGCCCATGCCGGCCAGGTTGTAGCTGTCGCGGGTGTACGGCTGGTTGTTGGCGAACAGGATCGAGTCCGACTGCACGTCGTAGCGGCGCGCCATCCGGAACATCATTACCTCGCTCGAGCACGCCTGCGCGACATGGCAGAGTGTCACAAACACGTCGGTATAACTGGGATTGGGAATCGCGTAGTATAAAGGCCCCAGCCTTGTGGTAATATTACATGAGATTTAAAAGGGATTAATTTGCCAAATGGATATAAAAGTCAATATATTTTGACATCAAATTGAAATAATTCTGACATTGAAGTAGGGATGGAGCGAACCTGGATTTTGATATCGACTATCGATATCATTTATATATCGATATATATCGATATATCGATATCGCGATATATCGATATCGCGATATATCGATATATTGAAATATTGAAATATCGAAATATCGATATATTGAAGTATCGATATATCGATATATCGATATATTGAAATATCGATATATTGAAATATCAAAATATCGAAATATCAAAATATCGAAATATCGAAATATTGAAATATCGAAATATTGAAATATCAAAATATTGAATGACAATATTATATTTCGATGTAGGTATGGAAATATTGATATATCGCATAAATGCCTTAAATTGCTCCTAAAACTGATAGGAAATTCAAAAGAAAATTTAAATAGAAATAACACAGCCGTTCCAAAATATAAGGGTCACCGGCCAGATAAGAAAGAAATGTGAATAATCTGAGAAATTGTCCTAAAATCTGATAAACGCTGCACTGCAAATATGTAATATAATATTTTAATCATTTTTATAACTTGTGTAGTGAATTAGATGTTAATTTTAATTCCTTGACTGAGTTTAAAGCATTAATTTTACGACATCTGTGATAATTTTTACTTGCTTTAAATGTTTAATTCCTTCTGTGATATACCCTATGTTCTTTTTATGTATTCCTATGACTATGTGCAATTTTGTATGTAATATGTGTTTTTATTATATTTGTACTTGTGGGCTTGCCCGTTACAAATAAAGGATTAATAATAATAATAATGAATTATTTTGCCATCGTAGGTATAAACTTCAATTAAGAATATAGTTGTATCATACGGTAACGCTTCGATATATCGATATTTCAATATTTCGATATTTCGATATTTCAATATTTCGATATTTCAATATTTCAATATTTCAATATATGATATTTCAATATTTCAATATTTCAATATATCGATATTTCGATATTTCAATATATCGATATTTCAATATTTCGATATATCGATATTTCAATATATCGATATTCAATATATTCAGGTATCGATATTTCGATATTTTTTTGATATCGATATATATCGATATATCGATATTTTCTCCATCCCTACATTGAAGTGGGGTGCTTGTCTCATTGCATTCCACAAAGACTGTAAAAATACAGACAACATATTAAAAATGTATCCCAGAAGTAAATTTGCTTGCCCTTTCTCAATGTGGGTACATACCTTATCTCATCTCTGATATTTTGGGTTAATTTTCAAATGATCGTTCGAGAAAACGGAATTACAATTCTGAATTACAATTCCGGAATAACTAAATTACAATTTCAATTGTTTCTCCTTTTTCACTGCACTATGGAAACTTGAAATGTAAAAACAAATAAATCCATCTGTAGATTGATAGTAGCCATCTTGCCAGAAGTGGCTCCCAAGTATTGCTTATTTGCGCAAATAGCTATGCTATAATTCATTCATAATTCTAAGTAGAATTTAACTCGTCCACAAAACCGAGTACATTAGTCGTACCTTGAGTAGCGCTATCTGGTCTTCTCTGAGTAGCTTGTCGAAGCCAGGCAGCCGCTTGGCGAACTCCACGATCAGCTGCACCGTGAGTATCGTGATCTCGGTGATGTGACGAAACCTGAGGTCGCTCTGGTCCTCCCCGTCCGTCGGTTGATTCTGCAAAGACATCGAGCGTTCAACATGGCTGCATCGCAAAAGTACAATCACAAAGTATGTATTCACGGCACACTTAGAAGATCATGTTGACCCATGTGAAATCTCTTACGGATACACGATTAAGAAATCAAACCTCTTCCCTCTTTTATCTTTTTAGTGGAATGAACATTGTTGACATCTTGAATGTAAACAACATTCAATCAAAATTATGCCCTTGAATATTAAATACCTTTTCATGGGGTGTTTCTATGTTTAAGGTGATATAAGCGCTCGGCCGTTTTAGAAAACTGAAAGTGAAAAATTGTTGCATAAGTGGGTGTAACTTTTACAGGATGTTCACATGATCAGTCTGATTGTATATAAGTAGCACCTTTTCATTTTTGCTTATTGCATCGTTAATTAGGCGCCAGTTATTCAACAAAACCGCGCAAAACTATGAAATTTGCGATACGATTGGAGACCAAACCAGTTAACCAATTGATCTCAAATTTTAATAGTGATCAGATGAAAATCAAACTTAGGGTTATCACTGGGCACATTTTTGAAATTTAATTTTATACGGCGCCCAGGGAGACAAGAAACTAGCCAATTTTTCACCAAAAATCCACTAATTATTACTAATTAACGAAACAAAAAATTAAAAATGTACCAAAGGATAACCCTAAGTTTGTCTTTTATCTAATCACGATTAAAATTTCAAATAATTTGGTCTACCCATTTCGTCTCCAATCTTATCGCAAAAAGTGTCTACAAAAAGCAGCAAAATCGCTTGCGCTTGCAGCACCTTAAGCAGCTTTTAAATTGTCACTTCAAAGCAAGAGATTGCAATAATTCAAGTTCATCAGACTCGAAAGTGGGCATCATGGCTTTTATGTAGTGGCTTCTCTGGTGGTACAGATATTACAGTCACTCATCACACACAACTTCCAATGTGTAATTATGTGTGAATAAAATATCGAAATATTAAACCTACTTGCAAGGTAAGTGACTTTGTCCTTCGCTAGCGAACACAATATTGTTCACGTTGTCTCTCGCATTCTTCAACATTCAATGCTAAACCTCTCTGAGATTATTATCTTTCTCGTATTTGCATCTATTAATAAAAGTAATTCCGTACCATAATGTTAATGGTGGCTACGAACAATAAGATAATAATAGCAGTATACTAAACCTAGATAGTTGCGAACAAACATATGACACATTACATACTATCTGTAAGAACGTAGAGGGGGAATACATTTTTATAAATTCCTCAATGTCTTTGTGGTATTCAATATTCATGCTTTTTTACAGCGTTTAAGTTGTCAAAAGTTCAAAATATGGAAAGAAAATCTGGCAGAGTTAGTGTTTGTGGAGAAAAATGAATGAGGGAAATAAAGGTGGCTATGTTGTAAAGCAGTGGTACTCAACCTTTATGACTTGCGGGCCAATAATACGAATTTCTTTTTGTTGGCGGGCCGCATTTTTTTAAAATCATTACAATAATGCTCACGTGATCAGGTGCATAGGAACTACTTCAATCAGAGGGGGGGGGGGGGGGCGAAGCCCTTCCGTCTTAGCCCCGCAGGGCGTTTTTTTAGAATTTAACCATTTAAAAGTGATTCTGGGTCTCTAAAATGCACGAACTGAAGCAAACTACCCTCCAATTGTTGCCCCGAAGGGCGTTTTTTTAGAAGTTAAGCAAATTTATAAGTGATTCGTCCTCATGCCTGGTTCATTCAGTGACTTTTGTTTATTATGAAACGAATCGAACATTATTTCACAAGCCAAACCAAACACTTATTAAAATTTTCGGAATTGGTAAATAGTTTAATTTTCGTTGCAACAAGTATGAAGTTTCATTTAATTAAGAAGCTTTCGTCGCATTTTCAGCCCGATACGTGGACCCTAAGTCCTAACATGATAACTCCCAAAATATGTCTAAAATGCAATGAGATTTTTTTAATATAATTTTTTCAGTGGTCACATTTTATGATTAAATAGGTATTTGAAACATCAACTGGGGGGGCCACGAAAATTTGTCCCGCGGGCCGCAGGTTGAGTACAGCTGTTGTAGAGCTACAACATAAAGCTACTGGTTTATTCATAGCTCTATGAATAAACCAGTGTAACCACATGCATCATTATAATTTGTATAATATTCTGTAATTTATTTTCAGCTATATAAATGTATCAGTAAAATATTTAATATAACTCTATGGCAACTGTAGATATGGAACTTAGTTTTTTTTCCCGCAAATTCTCAGACAGATTTTAACATTACATGAAACATCTTCTTCGAAATAACTTACTGTACACACTAAACAAAGGATAACAAAGGATAACTCCCCTTCTCTCGGGCACAGAGAGCTAGGAGAAGCTACGTACCGCGATTCTCTTGAGGTCGTCCTCGGAAGGTTGCTCATACTCGTTCTGGAAGTAGACGAGCCTCGTAATAAGCTCGTCTTGCTCGGGCGATGTCGGCTTCACTCCGTTCACCATCGGTATCTTGTCAGGTTCGATCTGAGCAGAGAAAACAACATTGATTACTAAGATACGATGTATAATCATATTTTATTACTGGCTCATCTAGTTCATTTGTTGTTGTTATTATAATAATTACTTTTATAATAATGTCTGTTTATACAGCTTTTAAGGTTCGGCTTGTAATGTGTCGATCTGGACTAGCTCAAACATTAACATGATCAAATTAGAATGCACAAATGGGACAACTAACAAACAAATCAACAATTTGACTCAAGATATTCTATTAAAAATTTCTCAGTAGAAATTGTATTATAAGGAAATGGCTTAATCCACTAAAAAATAGATTGAAGTCTTTCCAGTGTGCTATTTGTCAGTTCAGAATTCCATTTATTACCCCACCGACGGCTGCCATCTTAACGCGGTGGTGGGGTTTGTGTTGGCCAATGACTAGAGCCAGTTTTAAATGGTGATTTTATTTCTTAAACATCGTTTTTAAAATCATCAATTTCGTTGTTTGTGTTTTTTCTGGAAGAGGGATTTCGCGATTTTGTGGTGATATTAAATTGGTTATAAAACACATTGTAATAGCCCCCAGAAACCATAATTAGATGAAAAACATGTATGCCACTTTTGAGGAGGGATTGGAATGGATTGGTCATGCACTATTAGCACTGAAATAGGCTTGTCTAGAATGGCATCTTTAATGCTCTGTACTGTCTTTTCCCCAACCCACATTTTCTCTGTACTAGTATAGATGATACATAATATTTAAAATTTCATGACGCAAAATGTATAGTTTGACAAGATATTTTCTTTCCCAATCCAACAATTTTCAGTGCAGTAATTGTTCCAAAATATCCTTCTGTGTAAGTAGACTATTGATGAATAGTTGTGACTGGTTGAGGGTGGAAGGGGGGGTTGGGAAAACTGGTCGACCTTGAACAGATGGGGGCGCAAAACAAAGCAGCCTGGAGGCATCATCAACTGGTTAGACTGGTCTGGTTCACTTTGAGGGTGGGTAGCAAAGTGTCTGGCGAGGGGGAGGGGGTTGAGTGAGTAGCACATGGAAAGAAACTGGTTTCGTTTGTTGTTGTGTGACCTGTTAGGGGGATAAAAGCAGTAATTTTAATAGAAAACCTTTATTTCGTGGTCATTTCGCGGAAAATGTTGAATATCGCGATCAGGGTTGGATTTCGTTTTTTTTCGCGATGTAAAAATGGTAGATTTGGGATCTATACACAATGAAATGGATTTTAGTAGAAGAAAATAGTGCAATCAGAACAATTCGCGAATTCGCGCATCACCATTTAAAACTGGCTCTACCAATGACCCATTGCAGCTACGCCGGCGAGCATATGCTCATGTGTAAGGGCTACCCATGCCGGACAGGTCAGTGGTGAGGTCCAGACAAAGAGCAGCCAGGGTCGACCTATCCATACCCTCCCTTAATTTGCGGTCCCCTCGGGCCGGCCTTCCCCCTCGAGATGGTGATCCCCCTGAAATCGGGTTCCGCCGGCCCGAATCCTTCCACCCCCCGGTCCGTCCCCCTTCCAGCCTGGCCTTCCCACCAGTGCTGGACTCCCCCGGATCGGGCCCGTTAGATCAGCGGTCGCCAACCTTTTGGACCTCGCGGACCACTTATATGACAATTTTATATCTCGGGGACCACTCAGGCGCGTAAAATACGTATGACGGGAAATACGATTGGTGAGGGAGACAATGGGGGGTCTGGGGGGAGGGCCCCCCAGCACCAAGCGGGTCCGGGGCGCTTAGCCCCGGAAATTTTTGGTTTTCAGGAAGTCATTTGGCGCGTTTCTACGCTATTTCAGCCAACTTTTTTTTCCAGAAAAAGCGTTTAAAATAACTCTTATAGGTATTGGAAAAATACTCGGAAACTGATATTATTTTCATTATAGAGCTAGTGAATACGTATAGTTGGTAGGTAGATACTTTGTAAAGGCATTATTACGTATTGAAACATGTCCGAATTCAATACATTTGTGTTGTGCCATTTTTCTAAATTAAATAAATTGCATGGAAACTTAAAAGTAAACTTCCAATTTTCTCTGCGGACCACCAAAATTTTCTCGCGGACCACCAGTGGTCCGCGGACCACCGGTTGGCGACCGCTGCGTTAGATCAACCCCTCCCCATGTCCTCCACTTTATTCAACAAAGTTATAAAGTAAAAATTAATGTGCGCAATATAACCTCATCGTTGACGCGCCGTTAAACAATAATAATCTAATCTAATCCATTTATTACAGTAGTGAAAACGATTTTCTATTTCTGTTAGGTTCTTTATTGATGACATTGTTTTATTAGCTTTAAATGGTTCAATTAGAATTTTTAGGAACCACTTATATAATCTTAAAAAGTTATGTTTATTTCATTTACACTATGTAGTATAATTATTAATTTATCAATTTAATTCATTTGTTGATTATTATTCTGATTATTTGTATACTTTGTTGCAAGGCAGAGACATTTCGAAAATAAATGTTTTATATAGGTATATATTTATATGTTGGAATTCAATAACATTATATTATATTTGGTCCACTCTGAAGTAAATAGGTAAGGATATTCTCGATATATATTTAAATTTATATCAACGAAACATCAAGAAAAGAACCCCTCAAGATAAATCCCTGAATTACCCATTCCAAATCAATTAAAACAATTGATTACCTAAGTTAAAATTCACAGATTGATGTGCATGCCTTCATAAAATAAATAAAACTCAGACAAAAAGACATCAAAATCTACATGTACGTACAAGAATAAGCCCTGATAACACTACACCTTGTCTGACTCACCTTGATCTTTGTCTCCGGCTCCTTGATCAACACCACCTCCGGCGATCCATTGGTGGTGGAGTTGGGCTTGTCCTTGTCCTTCTGCGCCTTCTTCTCCTTCCGCTTGACCGCGCACTGGTACTCGGGCACGACGCACTCGGGCCTCATGCCGACCGAGAGGCACTTCTTCAGCCGGCACTCCTGGCACTTGCGCCGCATGTACATATCGATCTCGCAGTTGTTGCCGTACTTGCACTGGTAGACGGCGTTCTTCGTGATCGACCGGCGGAAGAAGCCTGCGGGGAGAAGTGAGGTTAGAGCGCACAGAACGAAGATCCATCGAGTGGTTAAACTTAAATTAGATGTAGTAGTACACAGAGTTTTGCACCAGCAATGAGTGATACATTAGATCTTTAAAAAAAATCAGGTAAGTACTAAAATCTTTTAATTAGTAAAAAAGTAGGTAATATTGAAACAAGTCATACTATTTTTGTAATGAAACTCTTATTTTGGAGACTTTACATCACACATAGGTGCTTAGAATAACTTAATTTGAAAAATCTGACAGTAACATTAATAATGAAGAAATCTAAAATATTTAGGACGATGTTTATTATAAAATGTCTCAATGAATGCTCAGTGATGTGGTAAATATAATACAGTTCATACAAGTTTAGCTGTACCTATTCCTATAGTGCCAATACATTACCTACATAATTTCATCAGTAATTCAATGCTTATATCAACTGTTGCCAAGAGTTAGTACTGTGCCAATAACAAGGAAGTTTGTTAACACTGGCACTAATACCTACTTGCTGGCAATGGAATCTTAAAAAGTTGTTGGTAATAATTAGAGTCAAAACGATGCAGGTAATATTAGTAGTGTGCCTTCAGGTCTCTGTAAGAAAAGGACGACTTCTTAAAATGTAGCATTGCTGTGATGCGAAATATTTTCTGCAATAACTTTCATGGAAATGTGCACAATACCATGTCAATAGCAACAATGTGCATCAATAGCGTTAGTTACGAATCTATAAATAAATTGACAACTCAAGTGTGCAGTGGAAAGTCGGACACACATTTCTTTATTGATTGGCTATTTTTAATTTTTTAGCATCGCTTGTCCGACCTTTTGAATATTGTTGCGTCACGTGAGAGCTAATCGTAACTAACGCTATAGCAACAGTGTGTATGGTGGGGCGTGGGAGGGGGACTCCTCATGAGCCAAACCTAAGAGCGCCAAAAGTATTTTCTACCCCTTTTCTAACCGCTTTTCTTCCATTTGTGACGAAACTCTGTCTCCAAAGTACAAAGTAGGTATGTCTGTCAAAGTATACCTGCTCAAAACACTATCCTTCTGCCAAAAGTAATTTACGAGGGCCGAATCCAATGGCCGAAACTCATTTTGTCTCATAGTGTCGAAATTGCCAGGAGATGGTTGTAATTATTAATTAAGTACAAAAATTGTAACTACTTGCAATTTAAATTTCTGCTATCAAAATATTGCTACAGCCCTTGAATGTTTTAAACATTCAACACTAAAAGTTACAACCAGCTAGAATATAAAAACTAGATAATAATTCAAAACTTGTTATAAAATCATATGCATTTTTTCTGGGCCATTTTAGTACAAAAATATTTTATGTCTGTTCTCTTTTATTTTATTTTTTCTTTTTCAATAAGAATTATTGACTATGTGGACTTTTTGAATGTCCCTCCTTGTCAGTGCTGAATGTCTAAAACATGTTAGTCTTGAAGCAAGTAGGTACACTCCCCCAAATAATAAACGGTACTCAAAAGAAAATGAATTGACTGATTAAGGTTTGATGGCATCATCCCATGAAGTCAGTGCTAACGCATTATCTAACTCTTTTAGGTGAGCCCTGATTTCATTGATAATAACAAGGATTGATTGTCAAGATTGATTGATTTATTAGTTACAAATTGTATGGCATACAGGTGGTAACATTTTTAAGATAAGTTAAGATTAATGTTAATAATAATACTAGGAAAACGCTCAGTGTAACGCGTTGATGAGCGAGCACGGGTACGTGCAAATTCTCGAACCGGAAATGCGTACACAACGCACAGAAAACATATACATCCATATGGAATTGATTATGATATCAACTTAAAAGTGTATGCTTTTCATCGAAACTTTAAAATAGCATCTAAGCACCTGGTTCATAAAGCAAATCAGAATCAATTTTCAATTGGCACTGGAAAACATTCATTTCGATACTTCATTACTGACAGATATTAAAAATGTAAATAACTTCATACGTTCTTAACTGATTGGGATGAAATTTTGTAAAATAAGAGACAATATTGGTCTTAATGATCATGCAAAATATGAGTTTGATCAGAATTATCGAAGACCGTTTTCATTTTTCAGCCTATCAGGAGATATTTATTTAAATTTTAACCAATGAATCTGAGTAACGCGTTGATGAGCGAGCACGGATACGCGCAACACCTCGAACCGAAATTCTGTCTATCGAAAATGTCATTAAAAGCCAATAATTCTAAAATTTCGCCACAGATTTGTATAGAAATCTCAAAACATTCCTAAAATATTGGTCCAAATAACCATGCAAAGCTTTAAGTTGATCAATTGAACCTTTATGATTGAACTGTTCCGTGTTAATTTTCAAAAATCACAGGATCTCCTTCAAAAAATATACCTGAGACCACTCATATGATATAAGTGTGTCTACACAATATCAGATCGACTGTTGAACGGTCATTATCAGTTTCATTTGCGTTTGAAAGTTTCTGCTCTAACTACCTTGCCTTGAACTGAAGAGTCGAAGTCGCCGTGAATTTGACAGCCAACACGCTAATAGTCCGTAAAATGTCAATAACGTTTGGATTTAAACACAGATTAGTATGAAAATTGTCAAAAATGCAGATAATGTTGGACCCAACCATCATGCGAAGTTATAAGTTGATCGTTCAATCGGTTATAGTTTAAATTTCTAAAAACACAGGAAAGATGGTTTTAAATTTTAACCAATGGGAGGATTTGGCTGAAACTTTGTTTGATTGGGTACAATGTTGGGGGTAATGACTTGTCAAAATTTCAATTTGATCAAAACAACCAATCGAAAGTTAATTTTTTTTAAATTTGAACCAATCAATGGATTTCAAAAAAATTAGGGTCTGCAACAATCAGAAATGTTACGTACATGTGTGCAAAATTTCAGCTCGATCGAAGAAAAACTCTGACCTGTATATCGTCAGTAACAGAAAAAAAAAAAACAAACAAAAAAAAAAACAGAGGTCCGTGCCAAAAGAGCCAAATGGAGACGCTCGCTTCGCTCGCTCAATTAGATATAAGAATACAACAAAGGACAAGATAACCATAGTAACAATGTTATGGTATAATATAATTAAAACTAAAATTAAAACTAAAGCTAGATCTAATTAATTTAAAGGAACATTATTTAAGGAACTATGGTTGTCCTAGTCTTTACTATTCTAATGTCCTTAAGTCACTCATTTTGATTTGTGCTTTACCAGTCTTATTTAAATTCCTGTACTGCCTCTGGTAACGGCGTAATAACATCCCCACTCAATGTATTCCAGTCACATATCGTTCTTCTCACAAATGAATACTTCCCTACATCTCTCCTTGATTCTACTAGTCTCACTTTTTCCGCGTGGTCCTTCCGCCCCAGATAATTCGGTTTCTTAATCCTATGTGCAATTTCGTCCCAACCAACACGCCCTGTGTACGCTCTGAAAAAATTGCAGAGTCTCATTTCCCTTCTTCTTTCCTTTAACGACTTCCATCCCAGCTCCTTAATCATTTCCGTGACACTCTCCGGCACTCTCTTTAGTCTTATGTTTATTCCTTCTCCCTTCCTATCTTGAATGATCCACTTCCTTCTCCTTAGCTTTCCTGTTACCCTCCTGGCTGCCCACCTTTGTACACTTTCAACTTTCTTTATCTGTCCTATTTTATGTGGGTCCCACACCGCCCCTGCGTATTCCGCCACTGGCCTTATTAGTGTCAAGTACGCTTTTTCCTTCACTTCGGTTGTCGCTCCTTCTAAACTTCTCATCACGAAATTCAGATTTCTTGTCGCCTTTGTTGTTACTGCATCCACTTGATCATTCCAATTTAGTCTCTTGTCTAACACTACACCTAGATATTTGTATTTGGTCATATTTTGAAGTCTATTACCTCCCATCTCATAGTTAGGTTCTTCTCCTTGTTTCCT
This sequence comes from Leuctra nigra, assembly GCA_934045905.1. Classification (NCBI taxonomy): domain Eukaryota; kingdom Metazoa; phylum Arthropoda; class Insecta; order Plecoptera; family Leuctridae; genus Leuctra; species Leuctra nigra. The sequence goes on from OW203770.1 coordinate 7,944,351, forward strand.
GTTTGTATATCTGACTATCTGACATTTGTTTACATTAAATTTCATTCCATTCTTAGCTGCCCATTCCCACAGAGTATTTAGGTCTTTCTGCAATGAGTCCTCATCTTCTTTACTCTCCGCCTTTCTATATACAACTGCATCATCTGCAAACAATCTTATCTTATTATCCAGTTTATTTCCTATATCGTTTATGTAGATTATGAACAGAAGTGGACCTAAGACACTCCCCTGTGGGACTCCTGATGTGACTTGTATCTCATTTGAAAGCTGGTATCCCACTCTTACTCTCTGCTTCCTGCCCTTAAGGAAATCCCGAACCCATGAGACAACCTTCCTATCTATGCCTATGTCGGCTAATTTATTTAGTAGATTCCCATGTGGGACTTTGTCGAACGCCTTTTCAAAATCCAGAAAGGCCGCGTCCACTACACTTCCCTCGTCAATCAGGTCAATTAGGTCCTGCGTTAGTCCAGCCAGTTGTGATTCGCAGGAAAACCCTTCCCTGAAGCCATGCTGCTCTCTCACCAGCCACCCCTTTCTTTCTAATACTTTTCTGATATATTTCCCTATAAGTCCTTCCATTAATTTACACACACAGCTAGTTAGGCTAACTGGTCTGTAGTTTTTTACTCTACACCTCTCCCCACTCTTGAATATCGGCACAACAGTTGCTTCCTTCCATTGGTTTGGTAGTACACCTCTATCTAGTGAAGTTAAGAAAATGTGTAGCAGGTACGACTCCATTGGCTTGTTTGGTAGCTTTAGTAGTTCGCTTGTAATATCATCTGGTCCTGGCGCCTTCCCCCCCTTCATTTTCTGTACAGCTTGTCTTACATCCCCCTTTGTTATTCTCATTTCCTCCACTTCATTTCCCTCTTCTATTTCTCCAATTATGTCATCCTCCTTTTCTTGAAAAACTTCTGCATAAAACTTATTCAACTCATTTGCTTTCCCAATGTCTGTCCTCACCAGTCTGCTATCTACTTCTAGCGGAGGAAGGTTTCGGGTGCTATCCTTCTGTCTTTTAATATGTGAATATAGTCTCCTCCAGCTTTCTCTCTTATCACTTTCGTCGAACATGTTTAACATATATTTTTCCTTTGCCTCCCTCTTGGCATTATTAAGTTGTCTCTGAAGATCCTTCAGTACCATTCTCCCTTCTACTGATTCACCTTTTTTTCTATTCGCTACTCTTGCCTTTCTCTTAAGTTTCCTAACCTCGGAGTCATAATATGGGGGATCGCTATTTGCTCTTATAGTTTTTACTGGTACGAACTTCTCCTTTCCCTCCTCTAGTAATGACCTAAAACCTTTCCACATATCCTCTACCTCAATACAGTCACTTTTCCATCTGTCCAAATTATCCCACATAAACTTCTCCATTCCTGTTTTATCAGCCTTTCTGTAGCACCATCTTTTCTTCTCACTTCCATTTTTACGAGCTGTACTTCCAATATTCGTCTCTAGTATAGGTATTAAGTGGTCGCTTATGCCCTCCACTACTTCACTTCTTACCCATATTTCCGGTGGTTTTACTAAAAATACATCCAATAAGTTAGTTTTTTCTCCATTAGCACATGATCGAGTACCCTTTAACACTGTTTGTACAAATCCTAAGTTCATCAATCTATGTACACATCCTTGCTTCGTGCTCACACCCTCATGCTCACCCTCTACCCATTTAACATTAGGTAAGTTGAGATCTCCTCCTATAATAACTTTACCACTCCACTCTTCGGCCTTTTCACATAATCTTTCCAGCACTTCTGTCCCACTGTCCGGTGATCTGTACACAGCCACTACTTTAACACTAACATTTTTAACACTAATTTGTACACACATTATCTCTAAATCCAAGTCTTGCCAAATCTCTTTATAGTCTATTCCTTCTCTCACACCAATAAATATACCTCCTCTTTTCCTTGTCCTGTCTTTTCTTATTATTTGGTAATCGCTCCAAAATATTTCACTATTATATACATTTTCGTCAAGGAAAGATTCGACACCAATGAATACGTCTGGGTCGTTCACTTCTATCGCTGATCTAAATTCTACTTTATCTAAATTCTACTACAAGGAACCGGCCCAGCAGCCAATACGTTTTGTACCAAGTACCGTTTATTATTTGGGGGAGTGTACCTATAGTAATTGTCTGTACATAACCTATGGTCTCTTCTGAAGTACCTACACATAGTTAGGGTCACATTCAAAAGAACCCTGCCAAATCCCCATGTTGGTATATGGAGAACCGGTATAGGAAGTATAGAATGTGGCTGTACTTACAATATTTGTAGGACTAAGACCGGAAAATCGCTTTGCAATTTGAACGCTACGGCAGTAAATGTTTTGGCACTCGGGGATTTGGCCCTCCAGAAAGTTAAACAAAAATAGAATATAGTACCTATGTGAGTTGACAAACTCTTCGGTGCAACGGGATAGTGTTTTGGCTCAATGAAAGAAAAGAGATGTTGGTGCTCGGTGTGGGTGGGGTGAAGGACTGTATGTTGTCAGTAAAGTGGTGAGCTTCAAAGCTCAAGTAACTTTCAAACAATGCTTGAATATGCTTTGATTAAACTGAATGAGCCTGACAGCAACAAGGCAAGCTACATACTTTTTACCCACTACTAATGTATCTGTCATTTTGATATTACTCCTTGTATTGTATTTTCCCCTAGACTAGTACATGAAATAATATATTTTGTTAATTAACGTTGTGTTGTGTTTTCATTACTGAATTAGTAGTCCTTTTTGCCCCTTCGACAACTTTCCTCCATTACTGATGGCATACATGTATACTCAACTCATAGCTTGCACAAACTTATTTTGTTTTAGAGCAATGCACACAATGGCAGTTTTGCCCCCCGAGGACAGGCATTATGCCTGTTGAAATGTCAGATATTTCAATTATTATAAATGGAGGTAACTCGAGGTATTTTTGTAAAACTATCAAATATCGCCAAAGGGCACAGAATCACATCTATTCTGAATGGTGCCATCAAGATGGTGACAACGATGATGGATTTCTCATGCAAACTATACATTATGATTTCCTTGACTTTGTATAACCCGGTTTAATTGTTTTCTATAAATATTATTAAATAAACACTCAAACGAATCTGTACCTCGTAGAAGGACGGATATTTTAAAAGCATTTATATCGAAGTCTTCTCTTACTTAGGCCGGGTAGGACCAACTCTGGATTAAGTTAACTATCGATGGTTAACCATTAACCAATGAATGAAGTTGGCGCGAATTCCACAGCCAATAAGATTCACTAATTTCCACTAACCATCGATAATTAACTTAATCCTAAGTTGGTCCTACCCGGCCTTAATAGCTCATGTCACCACTACAAATATGATTGGTCGCTCCGAATACGACTTCGCTCCGAAGCGAGCGGCGTGTCCACGTACCTTTGCATCCCTCGCACGTGAGCGCGTTGTAGTGGTAGCCGGACGCGCGGTCTCCGCACACGAGACACAGCTCCTCCTGCTGGCGCGGCGCCGGACCCTTCTTCTTCTTGGCGTCGCAGCTGTCCACCGAGTAGCCGTTGAGACTGCTGGGCGGCGACAAGTCGTCGCGACCTGCCGAGCAAGATTAGATGTGTTAGTTGCGATGTTCAGACAATGCGGGACTTGCGGGACAAAGGTTACAGAGCAATTGTTTTAAATTTTTGAGATGGTGGAGCTAGAGTGATGTTGGTACCTAACTGATTTTTTTTAGTTTTTTATTTAATTTTTGGCTTAATTTTTTATGTAGCCAAATTTTCCTCTTCAAGTATAATAATTTGAATACTAAATTGTTATAGAGAATGAAAGGAAGACAGGGAAGAAGAGGATGAAATACTTGATTGGTGGAGAGAAGAGAGGAGGGAGAAACTGAAGATTATAAATGCGTTGAGTAGGCAGTTTTTGTATTATGGGTAGCCTAAATATTTTTTTCTGCCTACTGTTGTATGGGCAAAATGTAGAACGGATATATAATATTAGGAATTGACGCCCTTGACATCCCACTTGCCCCTCCCTGGAATCCTCTAATTAATTGAGCAGTTTTTTTTAAATAAAATGTCTTATAATTTACACAATGATTCCAGCACAAGATAACAGCAATAGAATATGCAGTTTAATTCCAAAGAAATAATAATGTAAATTTTCGCTAGCCACTTAATTTACAGGTTTTCTAGTCATATTAAAACCAAAATAGACAAAAACGACCATAATTCATTTTCGCGTATATATATCTAAAAAAAATACTCCAATCGTGGCAACAGTGGCAAGCTCGGGAGGGAAGGAATGAGTGTTTATCAATAAATTATAAAACACAAATCAAACTAATAATTGAAAATAAAACCACATTACGATTTTCCGGACAGACCAAGAAACTTTCATTTCTTCCACAGCATTGCCAACATAACATCCAATTTAAATTACTTACCAAGAATGAGATTAAAATTAAAATAGTCAACTAATTACAAGGCTGGCTAATTGGCAATCTGCATTTACGCCGTGTCCGTCCATTGTGCAACCAGTGCCTGTCATAACCTGCACCGATTCCTAGTACACAAAGACACCTCCAGCAAGTACAGTCACCGTAGAATGTCCTAATAGTTCACTGAGACACGACGTCAAGTTTAAATTGCATACTAAAATAGTGTAGTGGTCATAAGGGTGAAGAATCTAATCATCGGTAATAAGATTAAGGTGGTGCAAGAGCGAGCGATTTTGTAGCTTGTTGCAGTCACTTTTTTGGATACAATTGGAGACGGGTTGACGAAATGATTTAAAATTTTAATCATGATTAGATAAAAGACAAACTTATCACGTTTGGTAAATTTTAAATTTTTTACTTCGTTAATTAGTAACTAATAATTAGTTGATTTTTGGTGAATATATTTATATTTTCTTGTCTCAATGAGTGCCGAATGAAATTTAATTAAAAAAATGTACCAAGTGATAACCCTAAGTTTGTATTTTATCTAATCATGATTAAAATTTCATATCATTTCGTCAACCCATTTTGTCTCCAATCGTATGAAAAAAGTGTCTACAACAAGCGGCAAAATCGCTAGAGCTTAAGAATCAAATTTTACTCTTGCCTATACAGGCGCGTAGGAAGGGGGGGGGGGGAATGGGGGGAAATCCCCCCCCCCCCCCTGATTCATTTACCCTCCCTATGTTCTTATACATTTATGTGTCAAGAAAAAAACGCGTAGAAATGCACCAAATTGATGTCTAAAATTCAAAAAAATTCCGGGACTGTGCGCCCCGGACCCGCATTTTGCTGGGGGGCCCTCCCCCCAGACCCCCATTGTCTTCGTGGACACTAGTATATCCGGCTCAAGTTATTTTACAATATTATTCCCCCCCCCCCTTGCAAATTTAGTTCCTACGCGCCTGTGCCTATACGATTCCCATACGGTCGAATGGGGTTGTTCACGCAAAACTATTGTAGATGGCGCTGCTGTTCTAATCGTCCGGAGAGAGCCAATCAAAATGCAGAGCGGAATGGAACATTTTTAAACCTTTTAGCGGGAGTTTGATTCAGAGATCTTGGATTCAGAAACCAACCAATCAGAGAGAGGCACCTCCAATGGCGCTAGCGCTGTGAGTGAGAGCAAATGGCAGTGAACAACCCCATTGCAATACTAGGATAGCACAATATCACCCTTATCGTAATGTCCGCAAGGGTTATGTACCCGCGGTAATTGAACACAGATAAAGAAAGCAATGGTGTTTGTGCACATGATGCGTATCCAAGGGAACCTCGGCATCTGCGTACCACATGGTTGATTGGTCACCTGCAGTGGCGCCTCGGGTCGTGTATGTTTACTCACTAGGATTGCATCATTTAGTTGCTTTCCAGAATCACGCTGAATCCGAGTTCTCACTAGTGTTTCGAAATTATATTTCAGGAATTATCCGGGAGCTGAGCTAATTATCTAAAATCCGGGTTTGTGACAAAGGTGACGTTAATGTGGGGTAATTTTTTAACATGTAATTTTTTGCACAAATTCTTTCGTCTTCAATCCAATGAACGCATTTTCAAGCCAATCAAAATGCTCCATTCATGCTTTAACACTTACATCCCTTTAATACTGTGGGTGTCTTAAGATACAATACACAACTAACGAGGTGTCCACCATAATGCTCCATGACCATAGATAATTTCATTCATGCTCAGGTTCCTTGAGACTAACACACGTCTAGTAATTATCGATGATAAATATACATCCCGAGCAGGTAATTATACTGTACTGTTATAGACGTCAGGGCGGAGAAGTAACTATGATACACGGGTGTGTTCAGCTACTCGGGTTGCCTAACTTATGGGGGCGTTCTAAAAGTTACTTGAAATTAGCGGCCAAGATTGTTTATTGTTGCCACGAAACTTGAGGTAATTTTAGAATATTAAAGGCACTTGGGATAAGTGACACACAATGACACGACTACATTTAGGGGAAGCTGTGAAAATGCGTGAAGGTGGCTGAAAAGTGATCCTTTTTGCTGATATTGTAGAGTTAAGTTTACAGATTGAAAGTTACGAAGCTAAAACCAAATCAAACGAATTACCATTTCATAATGAGATGGATATTAGTGTTTAATGTAGGTACAAAATATTAATGAGATAAAGTTATAAAACCAAAAAAAAATAGTAAGATATTGATGAAATGATTCGAGTGACCTTGCTTTAGGTTATGAAATTTTTATTCCATTTCGGTATAAAAAAAATACATAAAATTTAAATAATACAACACAGATCTGATAGATAAATTGATGATAGCTGAAATATAAAAAAACGTGACAATAATTTCGTATGCCAACCACTTTGATTAAAATTCTAATTTTCGATACGAAAATCCAGTCTTTCTGGTTTTCTCCCGTTTCCACCTAGAAATCAAAACCAATCCAGCCAATATCGATTCCACTATCGGAATATGTAATTTCAAAGAACAACAATCGAATGCCGAACTCATTAATTCAAGATTTAATAATTTCTGGAGTCAACATCCAGTAATGCCGCGGTCCCGAAGAGAAACGTGACGCAATTTGCATTACAAATTCAGATCGATTTGTTTAGTACTCGGATAATCATACAAGGAGCTCAAAATGTCTTAATTCCGAGAGCTCATTGAGCTTAGCGGTGGAAACAAAAGGCCTACGCTTGATTTGCAATTATCAAACAAAACAACGTGGCGCATGTAATTAAATTGACTTTTTAAGATGCGTCGTATATGCCACGAGAGAAGGGGGAATAGAATATACATAAATAGGCTCCTGTCTTCAGGTATTGCGTAATACAGAAATTATAAGGTTGTCAATAGTTTACTCGAATGTAATATTATTTATTTCCATCTTTCTGTAATCTTAGTAGATTTTATAGGATGTGTAGTAGGTGTACGTATTATACAAGTTTAAATTATGATTTTAAAAAAAGTCTGCTGTTTATGAACATTTATTCAAATATCTACTTGATTGACATTGGCCGAGCAATGCATTTAAAATATAAAGGCGTATACTCTAACGACTCGCTAAAAATATACGCCAATTTAAAAACCAGTTTAGACTGGCCACGGTTTTTTCAATCTTATCATAAAGATAATCTTATCCCCTATTATTTTTTTTTCAAAATCATGGTCAAACGAATACTAAGTAAAAAAAATAGAAGTACCAACAATGAAAACTAAATCAGACAGGTATTTCCAGAGGGCACTAATCATTTTATAGACATGATTTTTGAAGAATAAGATTCAATTCTCGGTAGTCGAAGTATAGAGTTCGATATTCAAAAAAGAATTTGAAACACCGTCCGAATTTGAATACCGATTCACAAATACATGATTTCAAGAATTTGGAACGTTTTTGAATAGGTATTATGGAATATTTCGGGCGCGTCGAAATGTCGATAAAGTAGTCTTACAACGAGTAAGATAGGTTATAGACACATTAAAACACAAATAAGGTAGTGGAAGACGCAATAAATATCTAGAAAGCTTTCCTCGAGACAAAGAAGACAGAAGAGATGGGAGCAATTCAAGGATAAGAGCAACCAAGAGTAATATTTTCTGATTCCACGTGACATGGTAGTCGTGAAACCACGTCAAGGTCGACATAGTTCGTGGGTGTGACTCTAGGCGGCGGTGGCATGGCGATCTTGTGGGCCGTGTGCGCGGACAATACAGATGAGACGATTCGTTGCGCAAGTACATGCAACGAGAACAGCAAATTGCATGCAAATGTCGTGAATCATAGCTCAGGGATCGAGTTGGTGTGGGAGAAAATGTTCGAATCGAACGTATTCAAATTTTTGGATGTCATGTACGAAATGGAACGTGCATTGGTTTCGTGAGTGTTTATGAATTACAGAAACGCATTGTTTATAAGGGAGCACTTTTGGTGCATGAATCTATAATTACCATGGATTTGGCAAGGATTTTACAAAACACAGAGGCCAATTTGTATTTTTACAAGTTATAAAATTTTCTAATGATAGGTAATTTGATATTATGTCATATGATGGTGTATCATAACAATTAACAATTAATTTTACACGGTCATATGGATTAACATTGCACCGAATAGAATTCGGGGGTGGAATTTTAACTATTTCGAACTTATAAAATATGAATCCCCAATAAATGAGGCACAATTTTTCTTCGGTATTTATAAAAAGTACAAAAGCATTGAATATCAAAACCATAACAAGCTGGATTCCGACCGAACCGCAACTGCTGTGATCAAGTCTTGGCCCTAACAACGCACATAGAGGACGGCTTTGAGAAACACTTAAAAACTGCTGTAGCATTTATTGATCTAACTGCTGCATACGATACTGTTTGGAGGCATGGCTTACTGTATAAGTTTATCAAAGCTATTCCTTGTAGAACTTTGTACATATTGCTCAATAACATGCTGAGCAACAGAAGTTTTGAAGTGCATATCAACAACAACAAAAGTAAGTCTCAATTACTAAACAACGGTCTGCCACAGGGATCTGTACTTGCGCCGTTGCTTTTCAACCTCTATACAAGCGACATTCCAGCCACCAACTCAAGCAAGTTTATCTATGCAGACGATATTGCAGTGGCGTCACAGAATACAACCTTTGAAGAATGCGAAGATGAACTGACGAAAGATCTATCCATCCTGGGGGAATACTTTTCAAATTGGAGACTTTGTCCAAACCCGTCGAAAACTGAAGTAACAACATTTCACCTTTCGAACTATCAAGCAAACCACGATATTAAAGTCAAGTTTAATGGGCATTTCGTGAAAAACAATAGTCATCCAAAGTATCTCGGGGTTACACTTGATCGTTCACTCACATTTAAACACCATATCAACAACATTGCTGCTAAGATAAATACAAGAAACAACATCATTCAGAAACTTGCTGGCACGAGTTGGGGAGCCAGTACCACTACATTGAGGATATCGGCACTTGCACTGGTGTATTCTGCGGCGGAGTATTGTGCGCCTGTTTGGGTCAACAGTCATCATACAAAAACTCTGGACTCAAAACTGAACATCACCATGCGCATAATATCTGGCACTACGAGATCGACTCCCCTTCAATGGCTCCCAGTTCTCAGCAATATTCCGCCACCTCATCTGCGACGACAAGGGGCTTTGGTTAAACAATGGGAGAAGTGCCTGACAAATCCAGAACTTCCTGTTCACAAATTTACCACCGCAACAGAGAGGCAAAGACTCAAATCGAGGCATCCTCCCTGGAAATTGGCCAATGCTCTGTCAGAGAAGGGATTTGACGTTGACGCTGCGTGGACAGAAGAGTGGTCTTCAGATAATCCTGACGTCCACGCATTGGTTCAAGATCCCATCATCGAGCAGCCTGGATTTGAGCTTCCTCGGAGGGAATGGGCCACATTGAATAGGCTGAGGACTGGGCACGGACGATGCGGGCAGATGATGCACAAGTGGGGCCTGAGAGAGTCTCCGGAGTGTGACTGTGGACACCCTGTGCAATCTGCGTTCCACATCGCCACCGAGTGTCCACTACGCAGATTCACAGGATCTCTTCGAGACATCTGCGATCTCACTCCGGAGGCCCTCAGGTGGCTTGAAGATCTAAATGTGCGGCTGTAGAAGCTTCTGCCAGAACAGCAATATTTTTTATGTTTTACATTGATTTCTTATTATGATAATTATGTCCTTTGATTTGAGTTTTATATTACCATTTTTTGTAACTTTATTGTAATTGTAATAAACCATACGAAATAATAATAATGATCTAACGCGATTTGATCTTTGACCAGAAGTGTCCAAAACTCGACATTAATAACACGAACGAATTTCGGCAACAATCTAAATAATTTCGTGAGAACAATAAATCCAAAACATAACGAAACATCACCACACTCAATAAATAAAGCTTCCGCTCTGCACTCTGGTGGTAGAAATGTGTACTTGAGGAAGGGTGTACGCATTCAATTCTCCATAAGGTACCTGTAGAGTTTGGATACCTCTACTTCATACACTATTTAACATAGAACCATAAAAATTGTAATGAGTATAGAAAAGTTTATGCTTTTTCGATCTGTCACATCAGAAATGTCTTTTTTGTGTCTAAATAATTCTAAAATAACTTTCCGTATGAAGCAAATACGGCTTATACTGTAGCCTGATTGGTCCGTTGGACCATTTCCTGTCCTCTGATTGGCTGATGCATTACATGTTTGAACGATTATTACGCTGCAATTTAACCTCGGAGAAAAATTCTGAGGTGACAGATCGATAAAGCATCATCTTTTCTATACTCGTTACTTTTTTGAAGGTTCTATGTTTAATAGTGTATGAAGTAGAGGTATCCAAACTCTACACGTTCCTTATGGAGAATTGAATGCATACACCCTTCCTCTAGTACCACATCTCCACCACTAGAGTGCAGAGCTGATCTTAATTGTGCGAATAGTGAAACACTCCGATCAAGTTGTACGAATTGATTATAACTACTCATTGTTCATCAACCCAATTATGTTACAAAGAGTTAGAAAACAGGCGCAGACATACGTGACTTCTCTCGTTACCAGTTTTTAATTGCAGCGAATCACTTTTAAACAAGACGGGAATAAATAAAAAGTATAAGACCAGTTCAACGTAATGGTTCCATACAACCAGCACAGCAGATAATAATAATGCATTACATACGTACTGACGAGTTAGAACAGATTGCCATTTATGGTACTATTCGATTTCGCAATACCTCACAGGCATGTTCGTTCCAGCCAATGAAATTAGATATTTTTCCCGCGCACACTCGAAAACTCACGTGCCGGATGGCCGTTTAAAATATGCGTGACAGGGTTTCGAATGTTTTTTTAAGGACTATCTAAATCTACATACTTGAGGCATTCGCAAAATGAACTCGAATTGGCCGGGAATTTGTCTTGTTTGAAGTTTGTTTCGATTTAAAAAGAATGGAATAAAAAAGTTTGATTTGAGCAAGACAAATTGAGTGAAATGAGAAACGTATTTTTGTTATTGAGTTTTTATAGGTTGTAGTTTGATTGGTGTGCATTCGGGTTTTTTGGAAACTGTACATGCATTGATGATCGAAGTGATCAATATACGGGGAGAACGTGGAGTGTTATAGCGAATCTGATTAAATAATGCGATGATAGCGGACATGACAGCGAAACCGTTGGGAATATTCCACATCACGTTCGAATTTTCAAATTTAGAAAAAGTTTTTGTTCGAAAAACAATTTAAATATCAGAAGTTTTTGATACGGAAAGAACAAGTTCTGAATAAGATTCTGTGTCAAAACTTATTACTTATTTTACCTGTTGTAATAAAAACAAGGAAATAGTAAAAAGTCGAAATATAATTTCAGTAAAAAAACACTGTGGAAGTATGGAGTAAAGGGGAGTGACTGAAGTGAGAAAATGTCAACAAAATAACAAGAATCACTTGAAAATTCAAAATATTCCAATTAAAATCATTCCTAGGAATCGAATGTTTTCTTTACACTTCAAACTATTCAAAAATTAAACCCTAATTATGACGTGCAAATAGTCCAAATTAAATTAAATAGCGTGTGTTCAGAGCACTCAAAAGCGTTTTTAAATCACCAACTAATTGTAAACACACCGCCAAAAAAGACAACCAAACAAACACTCGTAACTTGTGGACAATGTTGACGAGTCAATGTCCTGCGAGACTGGTAGTAGACTCGGAGGCAATGTCCGGCGGAACAGGTAGTAGAGTTTCGCAGGCAACAGAGAGGGCAGTGAGCGGCCTTGACTCATACCGTCGTTGCGATTCACTTGCTCTCGTTACAACCGACCTCTCTCTCTCTCTCACACTCGCACGAATAACACACCGACTTTCGATTGTTGGCCACGGTGGATTTGCATATTATTACGAGCTGTCTAATTACAGTGGATGTAATTCTTGTGCGACGCTTTGATAAGCATTAATAATGAAGCATAGTACCTTATTAATCATAATTTTGGGTGTAAAACCATAGTGTAATAACTTTCTGTATACTGTAACATGGTATAAACCAAGAGTAACTTAGTAAGCAAAACAAAATTGAGATGATCTTTGAAATGTCTGCATTGTTATTTATTAACTTTTAAGTTCTTCCATTATCCAAAATTTGATTACTCAAACATTAAACTCCGAAGTAGGTACTACAATCGAGATTAAGTATTTTTGAAGTTACTTTTAACGAATAATTACACGTTTAACCCAAATTCTTTAAGCATTATGTTTTTTTTTACTAATATTCTTCAATTTATGTTATCCAATTATTGTTTGTTTCCACTGATTTGTCCTGTTTCTATGTTTTTGATAATTGGTTCAAAACATTGAAACTATCCGAAAACATTTTTTTTTTCAACACTTTGACTTCATTTTAATGCAAAAGATTTACCTCTTGTAACTTGCAACTCTCAACTTATATTGAGTTTTCAATTTTATGTCTTCAGAATATGAGGAAATTTTAACACATGAGGTTTAGGAAAATTATTTAGATTTTGGTTCCTAACTTAAAAACGTACGGGTGTACCTATGTGTTAAGGTATATAAAAATCTTAATAAACACCTATATGTCTAATGCACATAATATTAGTTTTGGTTAGAATCTATCTGCGGAAAAAAGTATAAATCTAATATTAACTTGGAAAATTACTGTGTTTTTGACTTGCCATGTTAAACATAGGGCTAACCCAAATTTATAAAGTGATATATCTTGAAAATAAGTTGGGCTAGGTACCCCACTTTTTCTTGCGTTTATATGGTGCACAAGGAAATTATGTATTGAATAAGCATATTAATTCAGACATCTATCGCAGACCTCTACTTGGGCATCGCGCGCCCCTTCAATATTAAATTTAATTATACGTGAATTTCGATCGTAATTGTGCGAATTGCGCACGATAAAGATGACGTAATGACGTGCAAGCGAGTAGCCGTGTGACCTATGGATGCGTACGAGTGAGTGCATTCATGAATGAAGTGAATGTGAGCCGAGCTGATGCAACGAGACAGCCTGAGCTACTGACCTCTCCGGGGTTATTGATTTCGAGCCAACTTGACCCATTGCGCCTATAGGCGTGTAAGTGCAGTCGCCGCGATGTCTTCATAGAATAAGTCGACTTTACGGCCGTCATGCAATAGGGGTCATTTTCAGGTGTCTTAGCATTACGCTTTGACCTTATAGCGAATGCTTTTACGGGTCAAAATACAATTTTCTATACTTCTAGAAATAAAATGTGTGCATAATTAGACGATAGACCCAATAGTTAAATTAAAAGTATAATCATTAATCAACTTTTAAAATATCAGTCTATAATAGAGACCCTAGCCGCATTCTTAGTGGTAATCGCAGGTTACTAAATGTTTGGATTGTGGATTACACCCTACAATACAATAACCCGCTCTGCCGCTCTGCTTCAAAACAATACTTCTTCGGAAAAATAGATAGTTGTTTAAATTATTATGTTACAGTTCTCTCCTGTTACGTACAGAACTGATGTTTTGAAGTTTTGTCTCCGAGGAATTCAGCATCGAATTGAACTAAACTACGCGTATTATCATGATATTTGGCTTTGCCGGTTGATAGCAATAAAAGGAGCTGGTGAGGAACCGATTTCCACGGAAGAAAGAGCAAACGTAGGAGTCTATGTTCCGCAACAAATTATACATATTTGGGTTTATTCAAGCAATCACAAGTATTGCGTGCGTTCTTGTCCGGGCACAAGTGTATACCTCAAATCAAGGGAGCTCATCTGCAAGGGAGCCCACTATTCAGATTGTACCTAAAAGTTGTCCCTCATTCTCCAAATAATGAAAAGTAAATTAATAGGTACGCCAAAGATAATAAAACCTAGTTAATATATTAATTTAAAATTTGCATATTAATTAAGTATTACCTTACAATAATAAAGCTTTCCAGTAAACCACAACAATCTCATCGGCTTAATAATATCAACAGCAATATGAAGTTAGCGTCCTCCCGTCCTTTACAAATTAAATTGTGTTTGTCTTGATGAAAGAGAGGTTTAAAGGCAAGTTGATTCGAAACAACTGCGGAGATTCCGCGGCAGAGGCGGGGACGATCCTCAACCTCCGACGACTCCAGCCAGAAATAGCCAAAACCAGTCGACCTGCTTTGCATACTGAACGATGCCCAATGTCAGATCCAGAGTGAGAGTGCAGAACGCAGCCAATACCCTGTTCATCCCCCTCTTTGAATTATATTTGAAACTGATATTTCACAAGATGGAAGTTGTAGAGACCAGAAAAAAATATGTATAAATATTGTAAATATGTGATAATATGTTACCCAGATCGTATGCCGATTATTTTAGTTCTTTCATCATACCTATTGACGACGACGTTGATGAATTATTATTATAATAACAACAACAACGCGCTTTTAACATCGCACTGCTATTCAACTAGGCTAATGACCACGGATGAATGTATGATGATGATTGGGAGATGATGGTGAAGTACATGCAAGGGTGGGAAGAAACGAGCCTATCCATGCCACTGCCTCTCGACTGAGGGATCCACGGAAAAACAGTCCGAAAGGAAGGCAGTTGGAACGAAATCCGGACACCTGGGTGGTTATTCTTGAAATAGTTATCACGTCATAAGTAATGACTCATAAGAAAGTCATAATATTAACATGGTGAGGGATAGGACAAACCTCCTTATGAATCATAACTTGGGAGTTATGACATGATAACTTTTTCAAGAATAAGCCCCCTGGAGTATATAAGTCCAGATCGTTTGTGCCCGAGAAAACGAGGCCCAATGTCTCCTACCTCATTCAGTATCGTACAGCCGGAGAAATATGTTATCCTATAGTTACTTGAACCTTATGGCTATTACGCGCTAAGGGTGAATTTCCAGCAACTTGATACAGTAATTTCGGCCTTAATGACGCATAGCAATAGGCTTGAAACGAGTGTGAGCCTGCTACCAGCCGACTCTCTACGCTCCTCCTCGTGGCGACTGTCAGACCACGTGATGCCAGACTCTCCAAGGACCGCGGAGGATGTTTACTCGATTGCTCATCTTGACGTGAAGGAGCGGTCATTCCGACAGAGAGACGATCTTCCATTTCATAGGAAGCAAAGACTCGAAGATACGGATCGATCGAACACCAAATTCAAGCCACGTGTAAATGAAACAAATAAGAACGTAATACGAATTCATATTCTGTAAACAATGCCGATTTCATTCCAACGAATTGCCTTCTGTCACTCTTGAAATGTGTGCGGATATCATCTGATAAACAAACACCATGAATGACTCAAAATGTCTGCCATCCGCATTTCTTTAACCAACCAACAATCAATAATATTTCTAAAGAGAAGCCTTCATTCAATGGCTCATAACATAACAGTTACTTATCATAATTAGCATAATATATACATGGGTATCGGTTAGACGGAAAATACAGCAATCAAAAGTCAATCCACAGCAGTTATTCCTGTAACCTTTCTGATGGGAGAAGTATGGAAGCTTTATTCAATATGTCCCGTACAGTATAGGAGTCAGTACTTTATCCAGGCTCAATTTCGCTAACATTTCTAATGCGATTGATACAGGAAAATCAACCTTAGAGGGTAATGTCAATAAGGTCGATGTTACAGTCATCCGCTACTGGAAACTGACCCTTAGTGTTGACGTCCACAAGGGCTCACATATGACGTCACGGTGGCTGGGTCCACGCGCCGACTGGTTGGCGATACCCGACTTAATTACCCACCACACAGGGTGACTTTGGCACCGCGATCTGCGTGCTCTCCAGTCACGCTCGCATGCCCACGTGTGATTCTTTCGGTGGTTTTCCGCTCTTAATTGGTCTCCCATGGATTGAGCGATGAGCGAACAATGACTGTGCGAAGAAGGGCCATGTTATTGTTTTAATATAAGGACGTCCTGGTTTTTTAAAAAATATGCTAATGTGTTGTTTTTCTTCGTGTGGCGTGCTTGAGCGCAAGAAATTGCAGATTAATATTTGGGTGCATGAAAGAAGTGACGCAGCTTCTCGATTGTGAATGTTGGCTGAGAAATAAGGGGTTAATTATCTAGTTGTGTTTATAGACACCAGGCAATTAAAAGAAAAACTGAAGACCAAACAAGTTCTGCAAGCGTCCGAAATGTTGTTTGATACTTTGTCGTGTCGAGCCATAGCATCTCTGATGGTTAAAAAAACATATACAGTCATTCAGAGATTGCAAATTTTACAAAGTTGAAACTTGCAAGTACTGATGTTCTTTTCATACCAAACATGAGACGCGTGCATAATAGAATACATGGAAGCATGTTTTAATGACAGCATTACAAAATGGCGCCTACTCATTATGCACAAGGTATAGAAAATCGCAAATGTGTGAACGTGTCTGCAGAACAAAACTCGCCGAGTACGAATTCACTTTCCTCGGAGAAGCGAAACGGCAACGTCGTAACATAAAGCAGCATTATCACAAAATGGCGTCTTCCCCATTATAGTAAGTGCAGAGTACTTGGAAGGAACGTCTCACGGTCGGGATGGCGCGAATCGCATTGCGCAAGCGCACGTCACGGTCACGTGGTTTTGTTCTCTCTCGCTCCGGCCGCCGCGGCATGTCCCGTCTCGCTTGCACCGCTGACAATGGACGCGGCCGCCATCCTTGTCTGTACTTACTACTTCGCGGTTTGTGGAGGTACAGTGGCGTATTTCGGAGGAACAAGAGCCGAGGAGATTGGATTACTTCTTGTTCATACAAATAATTAGTATGGCAGGTTAACAACACATTTACATTCATTGTCAACTATAATAATTCTAATTTAGTATATTTCAGACGTAAATATTGGAAAAGGTGCGTTTGGTTTACACACCATTCAACGAACGAAATTAATATTCAATTTCCGCATTAACTTAGTTCGATTGGTGATAGGTTTATGTTGTTGAATTATGTCTTGATCTTGAGCCATGTCTCAAAACCACTCATCGACAGTTTGAGACGAGTTTTCCATAACGAATACGCCCTAGCAAAATGTCAAGCATACTAAAAGATACAAGCAAACGATGCATTAATTTCTTGTATGTAAGGCAATATCTCACTGTTTGGATCAAATACATGAATCAAAACACCTTATATATAGAATCTAAACAATCATACATTTCAGATTGAGCACACGAATTAGTAAAATTTCTGATCTCGAAAGTATAACAAATTCAGATATATCTGAAATATGTGACGTCAGACCCGACCTGTAAAACCGGTCAGTTACAACATCCCTAATGAACGAGTCCAAGTAATCTATCTGGTAAACAATGAAAGCGAACACCGCCCGCCACTGTGCGCGAATACCCATTATCATCGCCACGGCTATCTCCTCGGCAATAATCTCCTCGCAACCTTCAACTTCGAGCCAGCGTAGCATGTCGCCTTCCCTCTCCGTCGCTCACGTGCACGGAGCATCTCGCTCTCCTTGTCGCACTCATCGTTACGAGACAGGTGGATTTCTATGAGATCCTCTCTCCTTCCTTCTCGAGTCGAGACGATTCAGCGAAGATTTGTCGGATTCTCGTCAGGACGTGATGGATGGATAAGTTGAGCTCAAGTCTCCTTAGATGAGGATGGATGGAGTGTGGAAGATTCGCTTTTCAACATGCACGGAAGATGCAAATGGAGAAGTAGGAAACTACATTTCTGTTTTACTATAATTGACGACAAATCAACAACAATCTATATGGTTGACATTCACGCCCAGTTTATGCCTTTTGAAGCATTTGGTTCTGTACAATTGCACCTAAGGTTCATTTTGTTGAATACATAATTGAGGTACACTGATGTCCTTAAAATACTTTAAAAACAGGCCGTAAGGTTTGCATCGTTTCTTGGTTAGTTTACAAGGAGAATATATTGTAAGACCTTATTAAATTATTTTGATTGAAGCTAATTGGATTTTATTCAAAGAATTGGTTGCTAACCAGTTCTATTCCGCTTGGCTTACATAATTCGACGTCGTAAGAAGTGGAAGCTGAAACGCTTGGAATGAGAAGAAAATCGTCAACTGGTCAACGCCACAACGATCCTAATCGCCAACGTGTTGCTCTGTCCACAGGTGTTTCGGGTGGGGACGGAAGGGGGGGGGGGGGGGCGGACAGCACAATGGCGTGCCTAACTCTTTCCTGGATCCCGCGGCCGGGGGGAGGGGGGGGGACACCAATTAAAGGGTGCAACACTGTGCATAAGTGATTAAGCGATTTTAAAATCCACTATGACAGGTGGTGTTTTGAATGCGAGCATGACAGTTCCGGGGTCAGATTTGTGACGAGAGCAGTTCAGGAATAGTGTTGATGACGTAATGACCGTGTGTCTAGACCGGTAGCCTAGCACCCTTCTTAATGACGCACTTATGCCGTGTCTTTACCTAGAAATATTACATGTAATTTAAACCTACTTCCAGCAATGCATCGCATGAAATACAACTGATACAATTTATTCTTCTTCCAAGAAGGCACAAATCTTGCATAAATTTAAGCCTGGCCTACAGAAAATGGTACAATTCTTACGCAATTATCATCTTACGAAAAGCTGATACACCTGATGGAAAACGATGGAAAACGTTGACTGGAAAATTACTACTTTTCTGCGCTCATAAAAAATTCCGCGAGTACAAGTGTGGACAAAGGAGTGCATGCACTGCTATCGTATAACTCTGCTGGACAAACGATCGACAACTCTTATGAGAGATTAGCATTGACTCGACTTTGTAATCGATCGACTATGACGTGTCAATGTTATTCTCCCAATATGAGTTGTCGATAGACTGTTGACAAAAGTAACACGATCCACGTGCAGATGTATACAGTTGTCGACAGCTCTCCATCTAAACGTCAATTGAATTAAATATTTATTTATATTTTGCAATGAATACTATTTGTAGCAAAAGCAAGCAATGTCGAAAACTCACTGCTTTGGCCAATTTTGGGCTGGCAGATACAAACTGCACCAAGAGAGAAGGGGGAATAGAATCTACATAAATGAGCTCGATTTCTTATGGTTGTCAAAAGTCAAACTTTGTGGTATTGTGAATAGTTGAGCATACTTTACGAACTCAAAACGTATGAACTCCAAGAATAAAGCCGTTTAAAAATGTAATGATGATTATATTTCTTCTGCCCAAGTTAGTTTTTGCCAAAAGTATTTCTTGATTCCTCAGCCAGAAAGTCAACGTGATTCGGTCCTGGGTTGCAAGAGACAAGCGAAAGTAGTCGGAAAAGTGTTGCAGCAAAACGTCGAGTCACCGTCGATCATTGCATGATCTTACGACGTAACTTCGCCCGTTTCTTTTCAGCCGTCCAACAATGACGCTGCTCTAGAAGCCAAACCATTCGGCGGTTCCAGTCGAATTCTTGCTCGAACCGTGATGGACGATGTGAAGAAGCGGCCATTTTGCCAATTCTAATTGAGCCGATTTAGAGATCACATCACGATTATAAGAAACCTGAGTCGTATGTTGATGATTAGAACAACTTTCCCTGTGCTCCATTAGGTCAAGGGGTGGCAGAAACTAATGGCAATGCATTTTAAATTACATATTTCATAACAAATACCAACATGATTTGGACATTAAAAAACTTATATGATAATCACAACTATTTCAATCAATAACTTTTCTAGGTGAATCTAATATAATTTTACATCGCAGTATTAAGGTAAACAACTTGGCTATATCCATTTCCCCACTTGGAAACTATTATTATGTATTCAACAGGCATGTCATTTGGGTATCTTATCAACAAAATACAGGAAGTAATTTGATAAAAATGGAAGTTAAGTTACACAAATTAACTGTTCCATATTTTTGTGGTGTGAATTTCAATCATGACAGAAAGTGCAGACATTTCATGTAATTGCTTATCAACAATATATCATTGCATCACTAACTTATAAAGTAATATAAGTACGATTATTTTCTTACACAACAATTATATGCTAATATAAAAAAGTTCATTGACATTTTGTATTGTTTAGGAAAAAAATACAAATCTACATCTGGCCAAAATGCTAAATTTTAGAACTAGTCATCGATTACAAAACATTATGAGGTACTAATGGAAAAAATGCAAAGTGCAAGGCTATATTATAAGACGGTAGTGCATCAAAATGCTGATAGAATAAGTGCATGTAGAGTGCACCCCAGGGCCGTGTTAAGACCTTCGTAGGCCCTAGGCAGTACTTTTTTCGTAGCCCCCCCCCCCCCCCCCCCCTGTCCGAAATATTTTAATTTTTCCATTGGTTAATTTATAAAATAATAAGCGGGGGAGACGATCAATGATCTTTAGTATTTGCTGATGAAAACAATGGGCATGGGCAACCGCAGGATTTCTGCCAGGATAGGGGCAAGGCAAGGAAAACAATATTTTACGGATGAAGGGGACGTGGGGGGCCCCGCAGGGCGTTTTTTGATTTTTGGACACTTTGAAATCAATTTTGAGACGTTATGAGGTGTATTTTGTTAAAATATTAAATATTTTTTTAATTTGTCAATTTGGGATGGTGGGAGACATGTCAAACCTGCCCCGCAGGGCATTTTTTGGTTTTTTGACACTTTGAAATCAATTTTCTGGCACTTTCGTAGGCCACAAAAGCTTCGTAGGCCCCAGGCAGACTGCCTATGCTGCCTTATGGATAATACGGCCCGGGTGCACCCCCTTCCGGTTGTTTCATGTTTTTGTTTTGCGAATCGCACTGCAGGGGTTGAAAGACGCCGAAAGAGTGCATCAACACGCGGATATAATCAAACCAGTGATTACAGACAGATTTGTGTCGAGTCACGTCTCGGAGATCCGTCAATTGTCTCCAACCGGAAGCGGGCCCGAGTTCCGGCGATCTCGACGCGCGAACACGTGGCCGGAGTTTAAAACCAGGCGAACGTTCGATTTCAGAGGTGTGAAATGACGCAACGTTACGGCGAGATGATTGGGAGATGAAGAAGCAACGGTGGGGGGGGGGGGGGGGGAAGGGGAGCAAGAGACGTGGGGCAGCTTCAGAAAAAAACGTCTATGCACGGAAAATAGACTGCAAATAGTAAGATTTTTATGTGCCTATTATTCGTCCTATTTACCACACATGAAGGGGAATACAATCTACATAAAAAGGCCCAATTATTTAGAGAATTTGTACAATTTAACAACTCACAAGTTCTATTTAGGCCCAGTCTTTCAATATTCTGGGAATGTCATTGGTTGTTGCCATGACAATTTAGTCCTAATCAACAGTTTAAAAGTTAGCAGAGTATTGAAAGACTGGCATATAATTTTCAATCATCGTGGTACAGTATTCGTAAAAATAAAATAGCCTTATTACAGTCCCCGATCACATAAAACAACACTTCTTTTTTATTTGGGGGAGGGATTTTTTTTAAAGGAAAGTGCATAATGATTAATGATTATTTACTTTATGGTTTAATAATACTTTCATTCCCTATGGCTAATTTTGTGTAATTTAGTGCCATCTAGTTATACGACTTTGACTAAAAACATTCATGTTGGACAAGTAAGTACTTCTGGAATGTCGAGTCCAGTGAGCCAATCTGGAATCTGGGATTTCCATTACTCATTACATACTTTCATTTGACACAGTTATCACTCTGTCTAACTGTTCGCCCCATCACAAGCTAATTGATCTAATAATACACACTGTGGGTAGTCGCGACTCAGCCTAGATTCTGCAGGCTCGGTTTTACATTCTCGAATGCTATCAACATAGTCATTATCACTGTTTCAAGTACCGTGCTGTGCAGTTAGCTGTTGCAGTATCGATGTATGCAGTTTAGAACTAATATCCGTCATACAGCTAAGTATTAATAATATAGGAAGAGAATGCGTAGGAATTTAGAGTTCGATTATTATCTTTAAGTCTTTATCCTGAAGCGATGGTTAAAATAATAAAATTGAAATGCTAAATTAAAAAAAATTGATAAATTGAAAAAAAATTAAATAGTACTAAAAAAAATTATGCTTAAAGAATGACGAAAATTATTTTTTAAATGGTAAAGCAGAAATGCGTGGCACTTTTGGTAATTTAGTAAATTTAAAGAAGTGTAAAAAGTATTTGGATTAATACAAATATATTTGTACGGATAGAAACGTTGACCTACAACAACAAGCATCATTAATTTCTTCTCGTTCCCAAAAAAAAAATCCAGCAATTCTTTTATTAACAATAAAAACATTCCAGACACGAAAGGAACATATCTAAAATATTTCCAATAAAAAATGGTATTCATGCATAGCGTTTTTAAATTTGATCTAATTAAGACATCGGCACGAAGTCCGCCACGGCGATTTACATATTTTATACAACACAAAGAATGCGGCACAAGACACCTCTCAAGATGCAAAAAAAAACACGAGAAAAATCATTCAAGCTTTGACTCGTTGTAATTTAGTGATGTTTAACGTCGCACTGTTCTGCAGCTATAGCCTCATGGAGGCAAATTAATGATCATGGAAACCTCCAAACATTCGACCGAGTAAAACCACGACAAATCCTCAGTCGCGAAGATGGACTGAGGGAAACAAACCCGAGACATCAGAGGGCAAATCCCGAGCTTACTTCGTGTGAATTTACACAAATTTGAAATTATATTCTTTACGAGATTTGTCCAATTTCATGAAATGAAATGAAATGAAATGAAATTTTCATGATATGAAAATTTTCATTACAACACTACAAAATATATACTTTACGAGATTTGTCCACAACTTGTATAAAAAGTTTAATTTAAAGAATAAAATATACAATTGATATTGAACGGCACAAAAATTGTGAAAGCAACACTGTGATAAGTAGGGCTAGGATGTTTAGGACCTATACGAAACGTCCAAATAAAGCAGGCAAACTAAACTAACCAAACTAAACTTTAAACTATTAAAAAAGGACCACAAAATCCCGAAAAAGCACATATGAAATGTTATGCTTTGTAATATTCGTCAACACATTATTCGATTTTAGGAGTTGAATTTGTAGTAAGATATTAAAATGAACTTAAATTATAATATGAATATGTCAATGTATCAATTATCGTTGTTGGTCATCCAAGTGGAGGATGGACACTTTGTGAAACACAAAACTTGAAACAAATATTTGATATTGATTTCCAAAACACATAATTTTGGAACCAGGAAGTGAACACGTGAAACATATTTATGTATCATTTTAAGACGTGTCTGAACAAAAAACTAAAAAGGATGTGTCCTAAACATGATAAGAAATCAGAAGCCGTATACTGAATAAACCAACATGCACCATGCAACATGAGATCTAGGTCAGCGAGACACCCGGGGCATATTGGGTCAGCTGCTTGACCCGGCCACCTTCTCCGCCGACTACACAGTGTCAACACGGAGGCTGCACAGGAGCAGTACACTTTCACCTTCTCGACACTTTCAATCTCGCGATCAGATGCAGCGGGTGTCGCACGAGATAGCAGAGAAGTATCAGTTATGTGAATAAAAACTACAATTACTTTTAGGCATACTGAGAAGATATTTCATCCCCAATGTCTTCCACGCCTTTTGTAATAATACAGGTGTATTTAAAATAAACTTAACTTTTCCATTCTCATAGTACCTAATTCGTATACAGAATAAGTAAGAAATGTGCGTTTGTAGCGATGAAAATAATAAATGGTGATTGGCTAATTGTCTAAAATAATTTATTGCGAATCAGATATCGTAATAAAAAAAAACAATCGAGTCGCAAAAACTTTTAAAAAAAATCAAGTGACTATAAAAATGTGTCGAATAACAACCACATAATCAAAAAATATGAGAATATGAAGACCGATGCACATAAGAAATACAAAGAAACAAAAGAAATACATTCGGCAACTTCTCAATCATGTGGAAGAAAATAAGTCTCATCTTTGAGCTGCCCTTTTGTCCTCGAAATTGAATCACGGCCGAAGTGTCAGTGTTTTCCTATCCCACGACATTGTGCTATGCATGTGATTAGCTCAAATTAGCGCATGCAGTTTGCACTGTTACCCTAACAATTGCGAACACCAACCGGTTAGATAATGTCCATGCAGTGGAGATACCGTTTCTGCAGATATTATTAACACTTGGGTGAACCATGTATGGAAATAACACAAGATAGTGTGTATTGAAAGCAGCGTATCCACATAGCTACAAGTAAAAAATACAGAAAATACATAATAAATGCACTGTTTCGAGAATTTATCTGTACGCTCGCCTACTCTCAAGAAAGTAGATTTAACGCAAAACGACGCAAAATGTATTGACTTTTAAAGCTCCCCAAAATATTTTTATTTCCATATGTTCTACATGAATAATTATAATTTTCAACGACTGCTATGAACTGAAATATGACGCAATTCAAACATCTAGCATTTTACTAATATGGAACAAAGTGTAGTTTTTTTAGTAGAAAACTAAAAAAAAAGTCACAAAATACATTACAAAATCTCTCAAAATACCCCCAAAAAACCTATGGGGCTGGTAATTTTACCCGTGCTGTACGGCTAGCCAATTCGTTCATTCTACCCAATATGTCTGCATGGCTCAGACACAATATGAACGAAACTCGTAAAATATCCGCAGACATCTTCTCTGTCATAAAGAAGGGAATATGCGAAGCTATCAAGAAGCCCGCATGAAGAATATAAGAAACGATCAAGAAGATGAAAAATGACAAGATATTCGTTTCCTTGCGGGGTGTAAAATCATGAGCAATATTCTGGTGGATGATTACAGTCGGTCCAGCAGCATAGAAGATGTAACGTTATAAAGAATGTCCAGAAGATTCCAGTACTTCAACGTATTATACAGAAACAAGTAAAGAACATCTATAATACTGATCTTCCAAGAACAGATTTTAAGTACCAAAATAGAATATAATGTCAGATTGCGTTTGGAACAATAGATTTTGGATGCCTTCTCCACTCTCTGAACCAAATGAGAAGATTAGGTAGAATCTAATTGAAAATGTCCAAGTACAACGCTTCTTTGATTATGTGATGTACATAGTTTTTTTTTATTAAAGGAAAAAAGAATTACAGGATTTTTCTATATTAATATACAAAGAATAGAAATAGAATCCACACATTGGGCTCCATTTCTACAAGTATACAAGTATGTCTGCATTTTCATAGCTTCATATTTCGAACGACTATACTTTTAAATTGTGTAAGAAAATCCGATTGCTTCTTCAAAGGTCTTCTTCGCTTCTTCAAAGGTACAGGTACTTTAAAACTTCAAAATTTCAATAAATGGAGCCTTTTTATATACTTATCTAGTAGTCGTATGCAGACTGTGAAATCAAATGTGAAAATGTGCAAACATTATAGATTTTCGATTCATTTTTGCCAAAAAAAATAATTTTTTAACGTTTTTCGCTCTAGATGACGGATCTCTTTACCTGATATGGATCCACTCGTGTCGGAGCACGGCCTCCCGACACCGGGCCTCGCATTCTGCGCGTTCAAGTCGAGGTCCCAGAACTCCAGGTCGACCTCCCCGATGTCGGAGGAGCCGAGCGAGTGCGCTGGACTGATGACCCCCTGGCTGCCGGGACAGACGCCGCCGCCCCCGACCGTCGGCGACGTCGACGACGAGGACACCACGGGGGGGCCCTGACCCTCGCCCCCGCCCCCGCCCCCGCCGTCCGAGCGCATCGGAAAGCGCGACCAAATCGTCGTCATCGTTCCCAAGTTCGTATCACTCGTTTGTTTTGATGTCACTTCTGTTCACGGCTGCCAGTAATTGTAAACCATTTCGAAAATTATATTTAACACGATCGAAATTTAGGCAGTGTCACTATTATAACTAGGTATCTTTCGGTTATCGTTGTTATTCAAAACAAAACAAAAACACAAGAGATAACTAACAATATGTTTTTCAGGTCACTAACTATTCGCAGCCACAAGTCATTCAAAATATTATTCACTCACTATTGTGTGAGATATTTAGGATTGCACAGAGGTAGCTGCGCGAGCACACAAAACGCTTTACTGAATGTAAAACCTTGCAATTTGTTTAGTGTGTGTATTAGCACTGGCCTAAATTCGCGCTATCTATCTAGTTCAAGCTGATTGCAACACAGATTTCGATATTAGGTTGCAATAAAAAATCAGCAACGTTCACGTTTATGCACGACGAAAAAAAACACTCTGTCATTAATTATAAAATCGGGAAGAAATGTCGGAGCTGTAAATAAACCTATCGGTTGTGTAAATTTACATAACAGCGTAGAAATGAAATTATAAGAAAAAGAACACCCAGCTGTTGGATCGAAATGAGAACGAGCACGTGTTCGAACGAAGAAATGCTTTCACTTTTTTTATAATTTCACTCTCGATCGTGGAGAAGAAACACGGATTTCGTAATTTCAATGTCACAACGTTGCGTCACGATCCTTGAGCTTCGTGGAGCGGTGGAGGGGGGGGGGGGGGGTCAAAATTGAAATATGATTAAACTTCGATAAATTCACTAAAATGTCAAGCCACCACTCTCATTATTCATTGTCAACAGTTCGAAAATCTCCGTCACTTTCAAAATGTGTCTTCTGTTAGTCAGAAAATTATTTTTCCGTAAATATTCATACGCTTTTTAAAATTGCACCAGTCAACTTCAAAAAAATCGTAATGTCAGAGGTCAAAATAACCCCCACAAGTCAGCAAAACGGTGTGAATAAATAAAATTGGTAAAGGCACTCCCCTGTCACACGTCACTTGTACATTCGGTACGTAAAATATTAAAGTCGTACCGGCACGAGAACACAAAAATCAGCCAACAATCCCACGTGCTTACGCCTGAACGTTTCACCGCCAACTGACGCCTCTTTCCTATCGC
Organism: Leuctra nigra; assembly: GCA_934045905.1. Classification (NCBI taxonomy): domain Eukaryota; kingdom Metazoa; phylum Arthropoda; class Insecta; order Plecoptera; family Leuctridae; genus Leuctra; species Leuctra nigra. The sequence goes on from OW203770.1 coordinate 7,971,706, forward strand.
ACCGGCCCAGGTAGAATATTCCACTCGGCCATCCAACTCCGAGGCGTGACGTCACAAGCTCCTATAGCGAAAGTCACTGACACACACCATAACACGGCGAATAGCCCTGCCGGCGTGCAGGTTCATTCCTCCGAGACACCAGTGCAACACGCGCGACCGACCGTCCGAGCAGGAGGTGTGTTATTTGATTAGGTCTATAGGTGAGCCGACGAATGGCCCACTACGGAATGTAATATTACTAATAACATAGTTAAAACCACGGAGATGCCCTCGGGGGATGTAATTTTTGGTTTAGTAAATACCTTCAGAACTACTACACTATATTTTGAATAAATTTTAAATATTTTTTTCACTTTTATGATACTATAAAGTGCTTTTTTTTAAGTAGAATCTTCAGTTCACTTTTGGTTTCTTTCTCGGTATACATTTAAACGATCACGTTTATTTTTATTACTTCTACGATATAAAATGAGTTCCATTAGATAAATAATTACGAAAAATCCGTTTAAAAGAGTCTACTAATTTATATATAAACACATGACTAAACACGTTATACGTTTTACTCAAAATATCAAAATATCAAAAAATCTAAAAAGTATATTTATAGATCCAAAATACGTGTTTCCAATTTTTAAATCTAATTCAAAAGTCACTATTTTTAGTACCTTCTGTTATTTTTATAACAAATTTCCTTAACGGAGGCCACTTAGGGTGGACACATCTAAAAACATATTGACCTTTCATTTGCGTAAAAAATAATACCACAACACAAACAAACGTTCGATTTTAGATCGCCTCTAAGATCAAAACTATAAAAACAATTGTTCACGCCCAAGCTATTTCTTCGCCAAACAAAGAATCTTCACCTCGCCAAATCCTTATCTACTGATAACCCAGGCGTAATCTAGTCTAGTCATTGTTCTCCCAGCGCGGTTATCACGAATGATAACCCACTGATGGTTATCATCAGATGTGAAATGGTGGCAAGGTGATGAGAAGAAATGAGGCCATTAACTCGCAGTATCTTATTTTTTCATAATAAGTGTGAAATGTTAGGCAATCGTGAAACTTTGTAATATAATTGTCACTTGATCACATCATTCACAACGTTTAACTGTGAATAAACGATAATTGGATTGCGTCAATAATGTACTATCAAATTAGGTTCATGGCCTCTTTAATTATTAAACTGAAATAGATTTGATTACAAAAAGGTGCAGCAAAAAAATGATGGCGACACAACTAAAAAAATAGCATTGACATTTTAGTATGTTTTAAATAAATATTTATATCAATATCAATACTGTTTTATGCGACATAAAATATTCTGGAATACATGAAAGTTTTTTTTTGCAAACGTATGCGAAGAATATTTGAGAAAATATAAAAGGCATGATAGTTTTAAAACATGTATAGTTATCAACATTTGCCATACCCATAGTGTGTTATAATAATGAAAGTAAAAAAAATCGATGAATTAAGATTTAACCCAACTATAGTAGACTACCGACAGCTAAAAAATCCCACCGTGCCAAGTTCAGTGGGGAACTCAAACCTGGGTCACTCGCATAGCAACTCTCCTAATCTCAACATCCGCGACATCCGTTCGTCGTCACTGCCATCACACACGCGCTGGTGCCCCGAGTTTGTCAACCTCGCTGTCGCACCTAGCACCGCGTCGCGACACACCCGACCGTCGCCACCTGTAACGCCGTCGCGCTGGTGTCCCGCACGAGGTGTACCGCCGTGACGGCGACCCCACCGCCGGGTCAATACACCGCGTGTGCAGAGTTGCCTGACCCAAAGAAGCGAGGCGGCCTTGACTCTTGCGCGGAGGCAAACAAAAGGGAAACTGCTGAAGATTTGGAAGGATTTTTTTTCACGGCTCTGAAAATGTAAATCGGTGGTGTGGATTCTTTTATGATGTGAAAGTATGCTTGGATGATTTCATAAAGTACAAAGAACATTTTTTTAAATTTATTTTAAATCCTTAGCCTTAACTTTCAAGGATCATGCCTCAAGATCAAGACATTATTTAACAAATTAAAATAGAAAAAGGACAGCTGAGAGAAAACAACAAACAGTAAGATTGAAGAATAAAAAACGAAAAAAAGTAACTTACAATCAAACTATGTCAAATAAATTGGACTCCCACCTTTCAACGTGCCTTCAAACATCATTTCGGGCCCAGCTGTATCCAACAAATTCACAGCCCCTTGTCATCAAAGACCATCAAAAAGCAGGTAGAGAATCGCCCTCTGCCCCCAATATGTTCTTCAACCCCTAAATATATTATTTTGAAGCTATTAGGGGTGGCGGATGTTGTTCTTTAAATCTTTTTAGATTCTAAGACCACGGATGCATGCTACTTTTTATTGGGTCACTAAAAAAAAATCGTTTGGTATTTTTACCCCGGAAACCTTTTCTAGAAGAAGCTGTAGCAAAGGCTGAGTATGCTTTCTGTTTCGTTGCTGTAAGGAAATGGGCCATAACAACCGCATTACCAAGCAAATCATAGCCAAAGTGTATCATTAATCTAACTGAAAAGTTGTTGAAATAAAATTAGGTAATTGAAATCTATTTTACGAATGCAAATTGATCCTTAATATTTTAATAATAATAATAAAAATAATAATAATAATAATAATAATAATAATAATAATAATAATAATAATAATAATAATAATAATAATAATAATAATAATAATAATAATAATAATAATAATAATAATAATAATAATAATAAGAAGAAGAAGAAGAAGAAGAAGAAAAGTTGTTGAAAAAAAATTAATTAAATCTATTTTAAGAATGATAATAATAATAATAATAATAATAATAATAATAATAATAATAATAATAATAATAATAATAATAATAATAATAATAATAATAATAATAATAATAATAATAATAATAATAAGAAGAAGAAGAAGAAAAGTTGTTGAAAAAAAATTTATTAAATCTATTTTAAGAATGAAAATTGATCCATTCAGGTGTGGTATAGAGATTCTCCATAAAGAGAAAATAACCAAAATTACATGAAAATACCACTGGGAAGAAGTCAAATTATGGATATGCGCCTACTGAGTTGAAAAGTTAGTCGTATCCGGGCGTTCAAAATCAAATATCTCTCGTAGCAAAGAAACTCCCGATCGTCGATATAGAACGTGTAAACGACCATTCGTCTCATGACGAGTTTGTACTTGCCATCCAGCATTGAAATCTCCATGTTATTCTTATGGAGAATTGCGGTGCATCGCTTATTGTAACATGCATTGAAATCTCCGTGATGCATACTTAATTTCACACACATTATTATTTTCCTAGTCAGAAATAGGAAACAAATTTTAAATATTATAAAAAGATGGAAAACAGTGATTTGAGATATCTTTTACAAAATAACCACGATCTGAGAGAATAAAAGATAAATCCGTTACCCCGGTATTTCTTGTTCCTCTCTTGAAGCTCGAAGGGTTGGGTATGAACTGGAAGGTGAATTGAATTTTAGAGGGCAAAAGGGTTCACGACAGTAATTCAAACTTCCGAAAATACGGATAATCAACTATGAGAAAGGCCTGGGTTATGATTTAGTACAATGCAGTAAAAATAAAACAGAGCACGAATATGACAATTGATTTAGAATGTGTTATACAACAATATCAGGTAAAAACATAGCACTTATTGCTAGCCACACCATTTATCCTTTAGAAGAATATTACATTTCATTTAATATTCACTAAAATTCGATTTAGCAACATGAAGCGAAGCTTTACAACGGGAAGCTAAAGGCAAATGAACTTTTCATTAAGTACCGGAAATTATGCATAGATTCAGTAATCTAAAACATCAAATCAAAACTTATTAGACGGAGTTCAATAAAAAACACGGAAAACTCAGTGAGGAGAGTCCGTAACTTTACAACTGAGGCAACTTGCACTTTGTAAGTTTTATAACATAGTTTGGCTCCAAAGGAAATTCAATTTTCAGAGTAGCACGAGCTTACACCGCCAAGAGACCACAGGGTGCTTCTGGTTACCCTCCCCCCCCCCCTCACAACCACCCTCATTGTCATCGACCCCACGGACCGAAAGTCCTTGGTCAAAGGATTGGGGTTGAAAGTGTCACAAAGATACCCTGCGAAACACCTACTTTCTTCCATCGTAAACAAGGACAAAGGTAAGTAGAAATGAACTCCATTATGCGGAATATGGGTTAGGGTCTCAAGGAGAAGAGTATTTCCGAGAAGAAGGAAAAGGCGAAAGGGTTGTTGGATTTCAGATGCAGGGTTGCCAGATTAGGCTATAAGTAGCCGATTGGGCTACTCAGGAGGTCCATTTGGCGCCTGATTATTTGATTTGGCTCCTATGCGCCGATTGGGCTCCTTCTGATATTTTCAGGCGCTTTTTGGGCTCTAATAAAAAAAAGTCGTAGAAAGCACACATTTTGCCTAAAAACTCCATATCTCAACATTTTTATATGAAAAATCTTGCTGAGTATCTTTCTGAAACGCGTAGGAACGCGTCAAATTCATTTCTAAAATCCAAATTTTTCCGGGGCTATGCGCCCCGGACCCGCATTGTTCTGGGGGGCCCTCCCCCCAGTCCCCCCATTGTCTCCTTACGAGATCGTATTTCCCGAAAAACACCTGATTTGGGCCAAATTTGGGCGATAATTGGGCTATCTGTTGGAATTTTAATTTCGGCTCCTTTGGGCTCCTTGCGCGCCGCGTAGCGGCGCCTCGTGCTCCAATATATCTGGCAACCCTGTTCAGATGTTTTCACTTGTCTGGTCGCATTTGTCGAGGTCGTGAGACCAAACGTTCCAAATCATCAAGATATAAACCGATCCAACTACGCACCAGATAAGAAGGGAGTCTATTCAAAAGAATCAAATTTTTGGGGGAAATTTTATTTTTTTACGAAGTTGCAGAGTACATGCAAACGAAAATGTACACTAAATTTAAAACTAATCTATTCCGGACTTTTATGCTTTTCAGACTTTCAGTAGGTAATGATGAACAATAAGAAAATAATTGTTATTGAATTGAGACATTCTTAATATTTTTTTACTATCCCCCCCCCCCCTCAAAAAAATACAAAGAAACTGTATTATCGCATACAGATCCAGTTTTCAATTGCGCCACACTAAAATATTCCGTATACATTACACATGTAGGGCGTTGGGGGGAGAGTCAACCCTCATTATATTTCGTTTACCGAGCATCTTCTAATCCTCCATAAACAATCTTAGTTCGACCCCAACTGACATAACAGATGTCGGATCAATCGGATCAAGTATTGAAGAAAGGAAGCTGCGTAAAAAGCGTGTTCGTGAGAGCAGAGACGACGAGATGATCACGTCATTGACCACGTAAGCTGGAGGACCTTGAGATAAGAGATGCGTCTAATGGACCACGACCAGCCTGATCATCGGAGGAACACTTTCCCTTCTTCAACTCACACTGCGGAGCTGTCCCGGCTTCGATTCCCGCTGTCGTCCTTCCTCACTGACTGAGGTATTCTCGTGGTTTCTCTCAGTCGAAAGACAATTCCTCTACATATAAGCCACGACCGCCTCCTTCCCACATTCCATTCTTACCTATTCTTCATCATCATCTCCCAATCATTATTATTTTCATTCATCCGTCGTCATAAACAAGTCCATGAATAAAAAATAAATCTGGTCAGTGCTGTTTGAAGAAATTGGAATCTGCTCAATTTTTTTCAAATCAGCCCCCCCCCCCCCCCCCCCCCCCCCCCAACTTTACAAACATTGACTATTTGGGTAAAACCAGCTCCAAGTAATAGATTCATGAATTTCGTAGAAACGGTCAGAAGTGGCAAAGCAATTGATCCTGGTGTCTTGTATGTATATGTTTGCTGTCACTAACAACTTTCTCTTCCACGGAAACAATATTTACGATCGACAAATGTTTGGCTCCCCGAGAGAACACTTCTCACAAAAGATCCATTTCTATGAGACATCTTCCGATTCGTTTCGTCCTCGACCCAAATCCGAGTTCAAATTACAAGAAGAATTCAAAAGATGGTCATGAAATCGGAGCCGATGACAGAGTGGAAGTTTACCTAGTCCACAGTAATTTACGATCCATTCGAGACTCAAATATTTCCGTTAGTAAGGGTCTTGACAGGGGCTGGGGGTGGGACATTGCCCTATATCCACGTCAATTATTCGAAATGTCACTACAAAATATTGAACAAGCTACGAGATTTTATTTTTATTTTCTGCAACTAAGCTAAGGCGACAGAAGACTGTTATAGAATGATGATTGATGGATGGTCGTAGTATATTAGAGTGGAAAGAACCACAGCAGTTAGAAAGAATTGCAGCGGGAATTGAACCATGAACCACAGGATATACTAGGAAAACGCTCAGTGTAACGCGTTGATGAGCGAGCACGGGTACGTGCAAATTCTCGAACCGGAAATGCGTACACAACGCACAGAAAACACATACATCCATATTGAATTGAAATATGATCCACTCAATCAACATAAAAGTATATGCTTTTCATCGAAACTTGAAAATTACATCTAAGCACCCTGGTACACTCCCCCAAATAATAAACGGTACTCGAAAGAAAATGAATTGACATGATTAAGGTTGATGGCATCATCCCATGAAGTCAGTGCTAACGCATTATCTAACTCTTTTAGGTGAGCTCTGATTTCATTGATAATAACAAGGATTGATTGTCAAGGAACCGGCCCAGCAGCCAATACGTTTTGTACCAAGTACCGTTTATTATTTGGGGGAGTGTACATAAAGCAAATCAGATTCAATTCAACTGGCACTGGAAAACATTCATTTCGATACTTCATATCTGACAGATATTAAAAATGTCAATAAGTTCATACGTTCTTAACTGATTGGGATGAAAAACTGTAAAATAAGAGACAATGTCGGTCTTACTGACCATGCAAAATATGAGTTTGATCACATTTATCGAAGACCATTTTCATTTTTCAACCTATCAAGAGATGTTTATTTAAATTTTAACCAACGAATGAATTTCAAAAAAATTAGGGTATGCAAACAGAAAAGGTTGTCTCTACATGTGTGCAAAATTTGAGCTCGATCGAAGAAATTCTGACCTGTAGCCAAAATATGAGTTTGATCAGATTTATCGAAGACTATTGTCTTTTTCAACCTACCATCAGGAGATGTTTATTTAAATTTTAACCAATCAATGGATTTCAAAATAATTAGGGTCTGCAAACAGAGAAGGTTGGTTGTACATATTGTGTGCAAAATTTCAGATCGATGGGTGAAACATTGTGACCTGTGTATCGGCTATATTAACAGAAAAAAAAAACAGAGGTCCGTGTTAAAAGAGTCACAAGGAGACGCTCGCTTCGCTCGCTCAATTGCCATTGGTACTAATGACAAGATATCATGGAGGACTTGACATGAGTCTTCAGGTCACCACGAGTCCACTAACTTGATATATTCATTATTTAAAAGATACCGTCATACATATATTATTTATATTATTATGTCGGCATTGTTGTCAGCCATTCTTGCGCTCAGGAAAAACTCAAGAATGCCGCAGGAGAGCGCACAAAACGCCTGTAATTCGAATCTCCACAGCAAATTGTTTTTGCATGCATGCATTCTTGTGCATGGATGCAGCTGCACTATCCGACTATACGCAGGGCGCAGTAAATGCACTTTACAGCACGCTAAATGCACCTTACATCGCTGCCGGCCGATTTTCCCATGGAGGATGGATGTGAAAAAGGGCTGGCTATAAAAAATACTTGATCGTTTGTGAAAAGTTTTATTATGGTTTTCTGTATAAAATGAGATTGTATATAAAATTGTAATTTAAAAGCTATATTCTTCAAAAGAGCAATTAGTTTGACCGTTATTTACTTTACCATTGTGACCACAAATATTAATAAAAAAAATGCAAACGTCGAAATCAAATCCGATACTTTTCTACGTATGACAGTTTGATTCGGCTGGACAACTTGTGGTTTTTTGAAAGATCATCTGCACAATTTAACACAAATTTATAAAGCTTATTAATTTCAGCTTCTATAAAAAATATCTTGAAATAAAATTACAAACTATTTGCAATGATCAACTGAATTGAATCCTTCCGGACTTCAAAACTCTTATTATCAATTATAAACGCCAACTATTTACCGGAATAACATTTTGAGAACGTAACAAAGTGTGAACGCAAGACTCTCCGAAATACTAAACAATATTCCTCCTTTCAGACGAAGCGAAATCGTGACCATTAGTGCATGCTTTGATATACATCGAACAAATATTTACAAGGTATGTACATTGTAAGAATAGCCGAAAGTAAAAGGATGAAAATACACATTCAAAAAGAAACATTACGCTTGGGAAAAAAATTACAGAAATAATTCACAGAAACATAATTCATGGTACAAAACAATTTAGTGGTCAAGGTAGCAAATAATTTGGATCAAGACTTTTCAGGGGAAAAAAAATATCAGCGCATGTTCAGTTTTAACGAATGTAAAGATATTTTTAAAGCCCACAAAATCGTTAAGAAATATATCAGGCGCGTAGGAAGGGGGGGGGGGGGAGGGGGGCTGGGAAAAATACCCCCTCTGATTCTCTTCCGCTCCCAATGTTGTTATACACATTAATATGGCGAGAAAAAAAATGCTTAAAAAGTGTTAAAATCGCGTAGAAATGAACCAAATTCATGCCAGAAATTCAATTTTTTCCGGGGCTGCTCCCGGACCCGCATTTCGCTGGGGGACCATCCCCCAGCCCCCCATTGTCTTCGTAGACACTTAGTATCTCCAGCTCAAGTGCTTTTACAATATTACCCCCCCCCCCCCTTGCAAATGAAGTTCCTACGCGCCTGAGAAATGTCAGATACTGCAAAACTCGTAGGAAAAATAAGAAATAGTTTTAAACAAATATAAATAATAAGTACTACTTTTTTAATGAAAATAATGTCACTTTGCTATACTATCTCGAGAATGCGAAGAGAGTATCATTGAAACATGGCCAATGTTCTGAAAGTGTTGGTCAGCGACATGTTCAGAGAGGCAAGAGAAAAGAGATGCTATTGTAAAGAATCTCTCGCTGGACACAATGCGATGAGATTGCAGAACACATGCCAGGAATGTCTGACAAGAGAGGAGCAACTCGCCACGGCACATGATTCGTCTTGTTCGCAGCATCTCGTTAGCCTTGGCGATCAAACTATCGGAATTATCTCGCGTGAAGAAATCAACACAGATTACAGGACGCGAAGGCTGCATTACACAAACATTTCCAGACGTTTACATGTAGCCAGGTAAACGCAGAGTGATAAGCGAGCATTCAAATGACACTTGAACACAGCATATATTTCAAATCCCATCCGTAAAGCGAAGTATAAACTATACATCATTTTTTTCCGGTGAAACCAAAAGACCGATCTTGCTATAAATCAATATGTAACAAACACGATATTAATAATGAATCTTTGGTGAAAAAATGTGCCTCGTTTGACCAGTAATGCGAAGTACACAAAAATAGAAAAATGTGTTATAAGTCTTGAAAACGCTCGCGTTTATAATAATTTGTGGGCACCTACTTATTTTCTTTCGAAAAAAGACAGCGATAATGTAAAAAATAGAGAGTGCTGGCTATGAAGTAGTAAAAGTGACACAAGGGACCAAATCATGAAATTCTTTCCATTAAAGAATTCTATTGATGTTGATCGACATCAAATTGATTGACCTATGAATTAGCACAGATGTGCCATCTCAGTTTGTATTGGTGAAAGATTGCAAAAGCGGTTACACAATTTTAAGAAATGCAAGTAATAGGAATATTGTAATACAAATAATTAAAATTCGATGGGACCAATGGATCAATACATTATATGTCAAAAGTAGACAAGAGGTAATTATATTTTTAAAAAGTGTGCAAATGTGTGGTCCTAAAAAATAACGAATGGTAGAGTTCATAAAATGTTTGCAAATGGGGGACTTATGCACACAAAAATTGACAAATGTTTAACTTAAGTTAAAAGTGGTGGTCAAATTTGGTGTACTTTCAAATAAATATCATAATAGAGAACTAGGTACTATAAAATACAAATTGAAGGGGCAGCGGATTGACAACACCTGAGAATATCGCTAACTAATTACTCTCTCGCTAGTAAATGACGTAACACGAATCAAATCGTCAAGGTTTATAAACAGCCTCATCGAACCAATTCACCGCGATGAGAAGTCAGTTAGCAACGAGAACGAAAGTAACAAGAAGAAAACAGCATGGCAAGTTCGCGCGGTGCCGTGACAGCGCGGCGTTGCAACATCTACCTAGTTGCCAGTGTTGCCAGAGCCACAAGTACAGCGCGCGAGATAGTGGTTGCCAGTAAGGGTCAAAGTTGCGTGTCCATACATGCGATTATCACCCTTATGGTTTTATGGAAAAATTGTAATTTGAGTTCAGGACGATATGAAGTGACAAAGGGAGACAGTTGTATAATTTTAAATGCGATTATCGCCCTTATGGTTTTATGGGAAACGTGTCAGGTCAGGACGAAATAAAGGAATTTTGTTACGGTCAAGACACAATAGCTGCCACATATAATTTTACGATGGCATATGCCAGATCATCCTTAGTGGTCATAAATTGACAGAAGGCATTTCTTTATTAGCACACACAAATTTGGCACCGTAAGGGCGGTAAAAATTGCATGATGTTTGAAATAAAAGTTAAGAAAAAAGCGATTGTGACAATAAAAGTTTGGTTGATGATAAAGTGTAAAATAATGCAAAGTTCCAATATATTGTTTGAAACACGCGTTTAAGTTTGCTTGAGAACGTAGCAAAGGCACACAACTGATATGACAACAATTTCGATGGATAAATTACTACACGATACTGTCTTTCATCGCAATATGCCCCGATGTAAAATCCACCCTTCAGAGCGAATACCTCAGCTATTGCTGTGACACAGGACATTCCCATGTGTGACACAATACCTCCTGTTCACCAGGAACATGTCATCGCTGACGCCGTGCTCCACATATCCCGCTGACAGTGCAGAGTACCTGTAGCCTAGTTGAATGCTAGCACAGCACAATTACCGCCCAGTCAGCGCACAGATATTGTTACAAGACCTGAGAAATATGGCCGCGGTGCCACTCTTCCGTGTTGCGAATGCGGTTGCTTGCTAAATTTATTAGAAAGTCATTTTTTAAGGAAGCAAACTTGTTTGAATTAGGTTTTAATGTTTCTTATGATCTTTCTATGTATTCGCATCTGGAATTATGAAATTTGACCTCAAATGGTTTGACTTGTGATTAGTTATTTTGTTTCCTATTAATGTTCTACTAATTAATTCGTAAACAGGTCGTTAGTACCGGCTTAGACCAGTCTAAGGTACCGGTAACAATTATGCTCCATAATTCAGAAAAATAACTGCCACACTAGACTGTAAAATCTAAATAATCGCAATATTAATCCTTGCAAGTTTTTAATTGTATTAAATAAAAGCAACAAAAGACTATAGAGACACCAACCTATAGTTGTAGAATATTATATACCTGAGCTCTATGATCAAATATCATTGTATTACATAATTTTGTCAACACGATGAAAAATTATAGACGAGTTTTTAAAGTAGAAGTAAATTGTTTGTTATCCACAAATTTGGAATGTTCCTACAGCTTTCAAAAGGAACCAAATTATTGCCAGCTGTAACCGCTGGAAAGAATAATAATGCAGTGACACATTTCTGCAATTCTCCAACAGTCTAGACATTGCCGGAGAAAGTACAATACAAGGCCCATAGGTGCAGCATTTAAATATCCACTGTGGTTCCTGCCAAATATAACAAAACGTTTTATAACTGACGCAAAGACAATGGAAATAATTAACTACACACCAAATAATCGTAAAGTCAATTGAATGAATTGCTTTGCTTTCCTTTTCCCGAGTCGAGTTTTTCCCGAGTTCGAAAACAACTCCTGCTGCCATCTAGCGTCAAATACAAGAACTATCAGCGTGTTTAGTTCTTTCCTTCGCTACTAGGTCGCGACTCTTCCACCACAGAACAATAATTCCAATTTAGAAATGATAAAATCGTGACATGCGCAGTGATCAATCAATACGATCGACAAACTGTAACGAAAAAATGCATGAAAGACCTCGAAAATAGTACTCGGTGGATCGATAATTCAGGGTGAATAGCACGGAAATAATAAGATTTTTTTCACAACCATGCAATGAGCAAAATTCGCGGAAATTGCATGCATGCTGAGTTCAAACCTAATCTACATTATGGATCATTATTACTAACTTATTCATGACGTAAAACAAGTTAAAAATGTTTCAAGAGTACAATTCGTGTCAACCAAAGACATTTTAAATGCCATGTTCAATTTAAAATATAGTCTTACACATTAAATAATATTGATGCGTAATGTCAAAAAAGGTCAAAAAACTGAAAGTTTGTGGGTCAATATTCGTGTAATATTTAACGATTTTGATTTACTAGGATTTTTACGTTCGTCCTCCGCTCCTGTGATTGTGAATAAATCCTGACAGGATAAGCACATTCAAATATACACCGTAACAGGATAAAGATAGTTATTCTCTTAATTAACATAGTTAATTAGAGCAAAAAGTATGCAATTATGAGTAAATAATTGTATATGATCCATTTCTTTTGAAGATATTAATTACATCTGCAGGCAATATTGCATGTGAATTCTAAGGTTTTGGGCTCTGTGCTCTGTGAGCAACACTAGAGAAATATACCTGTATTTGAAAACAACAAGTTTTATTTGCAAATGATCAAGGTGCGGTGCATTCACTCGATCGATATATTATACATTTCCACATTCATTCTGGCTAAACCTACAGCAAAACTAGACGACAGATGACCATACAATAGAAAGAAAACTCGGGCAGTAACGCCCGACACTTGCACTCCAGGGCCCTCATTCACGTACATTGTCCTTATTCTTGCCTACCCCGGGGTAGCCTACCACTTGCTTACCACCTCGGGGTAGCGAATTACACATTCGTATTCACGAAGCAGTGGTATCTTGGTGGTAGGTCACTGCCTACTTGAAATTTGAATAGTGTAAATAGAACGTAAATTTTAAGTAGGCAGTGGATTATTCCACCAATCAGATTCAAATATCATTTTCTGCGCGCGTGCATTTGTCTTTATTAAAAATAGTGACAGTTCAATTCCAAACGATAAACTATACAAATACGGAACGAAATGTGTTAGTTCAATAAAATCTGGTGCAACAATAGTTTTCTACGGTGAATTCAGTGCTAACTTAACTCTGCAACATAAAAATATGAAGTTTATTACTTATATCTAGTGTTTAAGAAAATGTTTTGGAGGTTATATGGTCCATGGATTGACTTACTAGAACCAATAATACTATCCGATATTGTGTGGAATGACTAAATAAACATGAACTAACATAGAAAACGTAAGTAAAAGACAAATTAGATACAATAAACACACAACACAGCTGATCAGATGACGACGCGAAGGAATTACTTCAAACAGTTGTTTTGACAGACATGTCAAGTTAAAAATGGCCGCCAATAAGTTACCACCAACTTCAAACTTGGTTACCACGGCTTACCCCTGCCTCGAGGTAGGGGTAGACTCTACCCCGGGGTAAGACATGATAACTTCTTCGTGAATACCGATACCACTGCCACCCGGTCTACCACGCCTTACCACTCGCTATCATGGCTTACCCCATGTACGTGAATGAGGGCCCAGAGGTGTAGGGTTCGATTCCCTCGGACATCCATCCTGATCGTGGTTCTTCGTGATTCCCTCAGTCGGTAGGCAACTGCTGGGAAGGTTCCCTTCTAATACGCCACGACTGCCTCCTTCCCACCTACCATCATTACGTATTCTCCATCGTCATCTCCCAACCAGCAGAACAGTGTGACGTCCAACGCCACCAAATAAATCGGACCTCTCCAAAATATAATTTTACGCTCGCAATCGCCAGAACCCAACCGTGCCATTAGGGAACAATGGCACAATAACTCATAAAGCTATCACGATAGGGCACTAGCCAAACTTTTTCCCGCTATTGTGCTGCAGCGCTGCCATCGGGAGTGAGTAAGAAGTGTGAAGTAAGCTTTGAAGTAAGCTGTTCGTGCCACTCAAAATTAAAACTCGCGAAACTTTATTTTGACAGGCGTAAGAAGATGTACTTACTGTTTAGATACATATATTTTTTACTCTAGTATAATAAAACGTGTAAAAATAAGAAGATAGTGCAATATCTTAAGCAAATTCGATTTCAATCTGAAGCGACACCCTCTCAATTGTTTTAATAGAAAGTTACAAAATTCCATTGTGCCGTGAGTCAGTTCAAGAAAGCACTGGAAACAAAAATATTTCTGTGAGCTGTCATTATATGATCAAAATATTGTTATTACACTATCATTTCTAATAATTATCCACTCTTTCGGTAAATAACCAAATATCAACATTACTTCTTATAATATAACATGAAAATACGGAGTGTGGGGTAAGAAATACGTTGATTTGAAAAGCACAGCCTCGACGCTAGCGCCAAAGTGGCCGATCCTGTCGTCCTAGCTTGGCATCGCCCCATTGATTGTTGTTACCGATGGCAAACCTATTGTTTGGAAGGTTCTTTGACACCAGAGAGATAAGACTTGCTTATTATTGTCATGCTGTGATAGAGCCGAGAGGCAAGGTGGGTAGAGGCAATCGAGTGACCTTGATCGAAACGTTGTGTTTGTGTTTGGGGTTTGATAAGCGGGGCCGTTTCTTTTGATAAGGATATTGGTGTCACGTGTATATTTAACGAAGAAATATCAGCGATGAAGTACGGAAAAGGAAACAATTTTGATAGGTAAATAAACACTAAATAAATGAACGTATCACAAACTTTATTTATTGAATTTCTCAATATTTCGCCTGCCTTCTGCAGGCTTCTTCAGGAGTAAGACATTACAGATTTAATTCGAAATATTGAGAAATTTAATAAATAAAGTTTGTGAAACGTTCATCAATTTAGTGTTTATTTATGAAAAGCCAAACTTACGAACGGAAAACGTATAAAAATAATTTTGATAGGTTTTTCATCATATTTCCATTTTGTTTGTAACTGGGAAAAAAATAGCTACCTTGATCAAAATTTACACAGAGACGACATCGACTGCAAAAAAGACAAATTTGGCTTTCGGAAAATTAAAAACGATATGTTTTATCATTGTGCTAACATATAATTTTACGAACACGGAAATTAGCTCAAAAAATGTATACTCAATATCACGAATCACGAAGTTCATTGCTACCACACTGCTAAAAATCCAAACCCACATATAACCTCTAAAACATGAACTGCTCCAAAAAAAACTTGCATCACTTGCCAAACGAGATAGAAAGAAGAACAAACAAACTCCTCGCGAGCATCTGGCCTTGGAATACATTTTAAGCATCCACTCCCCCCCCCCCCCGCACTCCAGAACCATCTCAAAAAACCAGTCGACCTTTTTGCAGCGGCCGCCAGGAAAAAAGCCAACGAAAAGATGCAGCTCCGAAAACGCGCGTAACCTAATCTCGAAAAATACTTCCGCCCAAAAGAGACGACCCCGTCCTAAAGACAGCTGCGCTCTTGATGAAAAGGAATGTTTTTTTTTAAAGGGAGAGTTGGTCAACTCTGATTTGAATGAAGTACGACGGCTATTTAAATGCAGCGTCTTGCGTAAGGTGTTTAAATGGGTCAATGGATGCTGTGACTTTGTGTCGCTTCCATGAATGAAATGAGACTGAAAGGGTCCATTCACATGATGATGTTGCGAAATGTCTCATCGGCTAGAAGTGTGGGGGGTTAGGGGTATCAGGAAGTAAGGGAGGAAAAGAGGTTCTTGGTTAGGAATAAGACAGAGTTATTTTTACTTCTCTCCGTCCAACATCCAGAAAGCGAACAGAATATACATAAAAAATTATCCATATCTTCGAGTATTGAAGTCCACAGTGACATAATATATAGTAAATCGGAATGGTTGAACTTTTTGCTCTTTATCTTTTGTCAACTTACGAGTTAAGCTAACTCAAAAATAAAGAATAGACATAAAAAACTGAATAGAATCTAAAACAAATGTTCCATTTCGACATATTCACAGCATTTGAATAGTTATAAAACCACAAAGTCAAGTACAATCTATAACTACCCTAAATCGTTGAGCAGTTCTGGTTATGTACTTTTGACAAATAAAAATCATAATATAACGAAAGATATTTCTTTTATATAACTATGACAATTAACTACAAAGTTGAAAGGAATTTATCATTTTCTGTAGAATCTACTTCGTGTCTCTCTCCATTGGACCAATCACATCGTATTGTTCATTTCTTCAGAGATTTTTTGACAGATTCAGACCGAAATGATTTCAGCTTGCATCCAATTCGCTGCAAAATTGAATCGGATCCAGCAGAATTTTACTTTTATAGAATAGGGCCCCCGATATTCGACCGACATCAACCCTTCCAACAGCGACGGTGCAATGACCTAGATGCAACTGCACGGGGGTGCAGGGGGTGGAAGTGCACATGAATATAGGTCAAGTCACCGCCACCCCCTGAACCTTGACATCTAGGCCATTGCCCAGGGACTCTCACACAAGGCGCATCGATTTTATATGCAGGGGAATTGCATCCGTGTCTCCGGGGTATGTGTACTCATGAACCTAATGGCTTCCACGCGCTAAGGGTGAGTTTCCAGCAACTTGGCGTGCCAATTTCGACCTTAGCGACGAATAACATTGCTGTTGAAATATTCGTAGAACTTGTTTACATGAGCTTGGTACATTTATAACGAGATTGCGACTAACTAACACTGTTTTGCACCAGAAAGGCATTATAAATATTAAGAAGTTTTATCAAAATATATCTAGAAATAAGCAGTTAAAAATTTAAAAATTTAAGAAATCACTTAATTCGGCTAAATCAGCAGAAACGTTTGGCAAAAACAACAGAATTTCTGTACTTCGGATACATTTTGCCTAGATTTAAACTAGTTTTGCTGAAAAAATACTTTTTATTACACTAAAAACTGCTTCAAACTAGAACAACGCAAATACATGTTTATCTTTTAAACGAAAGTACATTTTATTGGCCAATAAATCTTGTTTATCACTAATTTTAACACAGCCATCTATTCCCATGTTGAAGAAATGCATTAAACGTTTCATGACGGTATTATCATTGAAGTAATTAATGTTTACAAAAATTACTTGACGAAAAAAAATCTCCAAGCGCATATGTGCTAAAGACTCATGATGAAAACTATGACACAAATTCGCACAAAAAGAGTTGATTACGTCACTTCATCCTCGCGAGACACCCAATTGACTAGTATATAACACGGACGATCGTCAGCCTTCAGGAACTAAAACGATAGGACGCAAATTCGTCTCAAATCGACCCTGGGGCTCTCTTTATTTGAGCTGCGCAATGAGGGGGGTGGGGACTAAAAAATTAAGGCGGAAAGTGACGAATCTTCCCACGCTATTTGCTTATAGATGAGACGATGGTGAAGGATTGCTCAGTGGGCAGAACGCGGGGCTGTCATTCAGTAGTCCCAGGTTAGATGATGAATTCCACATTTACAAATTCACGAATTATTAAAAAAAAAAAAATGTTACAGCTTTCCAAAAATATACATGTTTGTGTGCTTGCCTGAATGGATGATTTTTTAAAATAACTATCCATTCCAAGAATTGTTTACTAATAATAAACATAAATCAAAACAAACATCATTAAAAAGCACAGATAATTTAAATAAATAAAAATCCAGCACTTTAAATGTAATTGATAAAATTAAAACTTCGGTTGGCTAGTTTGCGGTTTAGACACAACTCTTAAAATCATCCCGATAATCGCCAGTAAATTGACCATGACGAAAAGGTTTTATTAAGTGTTAATTCCAATAAAACGGACTCTGTTTGGGGTGGAATAAAACAAGTAAAATGAAAAGAGTTCCCACGTTAATCTCTGTGCTAAAAATCCTCAGTAACGTATTTTTCAAGACTGCAATTTGTTCCCCGTTGATAGACACAATAAACGTTTTCACTTTGTAAAGAATCTTTTGTGTAGAAAATATTCGTTTAGAAATAAAAAGGACAAGAAATGTATAAGGCACTTCAGTACAAAAGGCATTGCCAGTGAAAATTCAGATTCTAAATAAAGAAGTTAAAAGTCGCATAGGGAATGAAAAACAATTAATATTAGAACCTTTTCAATTAAATTAATTTGAATGACGACAGGAAAACGTTTTGTGAGAATGAAAAACTCATTTCATGGAAAATGAAACACAGTGAAAACTCTTTCAGAGGAAAATTGAGCGATTCGTCAAATTAAAAAAAGTGAATGAACCCAGTTGGATCAGAGGTAAAATATATTCAATCTCCGGTGGTCCCAGTTTGAAACTCTGTTCGTAGTGTCCTCAGTTGAGTGTCCTCAGTCGAGTGTCGTAATGAGAGTGTCCTCAGTCGAGTGTCCTCAGTCGAGTGTCCTCAGTCGAGTGTCCTCAGTCGACGAGTTTACTCAGTCGAGAGGCAAATTATATTCAAGTGGTACCACGTGACTAAAAATATAAAATACGAAATTGGCCAAACTATTGCACATAAGAGGAAGATAATATATATAGTAGAGACCGCAATTTTCATTCTACAGACTTGCAAGTGGGCTCGTTGTCTCCGCTATGAATAGGTGAAGAGGGCACTAAGTTTCTTTTTGCCAATAACTTGACTTCTAACCTGGCCACAGACACCAATAATTGTGGGTTTTCTCGACGAAAAATCCGGTACCTACCGACCTTATTTTAGTAAAATTGCATTAAAAAATACCGAAAAATGACTTTAGTATACTCTTTAGGTAAGCATTATGATTATTCATGCCAAGTTTGAGCTTGCTCTGTTGAACGGTTATTCAGTTTCGATTTTTTGTGTGAATCGTCTTGAACCAATTTGGATCGTCCCGGATATTTTTTGACTTTCTAAATGGGTTGATTTCGCTAAAAATCGGCCTCAGCTGACATCTACTTACAATATTTGCCCTGAAATTAAAAAGTCATACCACCCCTGGAATCCCTTAAACTAATACGGCACGACTCCTTCTCCCAATCATAATAAAATGTGTAATTTAAGTCAATTTTAAATTTTACGTATATCCTCACTGTATTCCCCACACACATTAAAAAAAAACCGAGGGAAATAAAAAGCATAAAAAAGCTGGTAAAGATCGTAAACGTGTCTAAATCCTGTATTTGTGATATTTCGAAGGTCGCCTCCGCGGATCAATATTTGCAAGATGTCTGAAATAACATCGTAGTGTAATCTGACGAAAAGATAGTGTTACAAATGGATCCTCTGTTCAAGATGATACGTTTTTTCTCTGCATTTTTAACCTTCAAATCCTTAAGATAGTGAATTTTATTCATTGTTGATTTACGCTATTCAAATTTTATTGCTATCTCGTAGAGAATTGAAATGAGAAAAAAACAGACGGCTGCTCAAACCCTAAAAAAATACATCTGGGCAAAAATACAAATAATTAGAGAGCTGATGACACAGAACTAAGGATGGATGGACGGTAGGAAGGCGGCTGTCGTGGCCTATTAGTAAGGAACCTCCACAGCATTTTCTTCTCGACTTGGAGAATTACCACAAGTAACCATGGTTACTTCTATTCTCACGGCCGTCCATCCTCACCATCCTCATCAATCATCATCATCATCATCATCCACAATTCATAATCATTACACTATCATTACCCAGTACACCATTTTGGAGAAAAAAATAGTTGGTTAGCAACGCACGTGCTAGGTCACGAACTATCCAGGAAAACCTCTTCTACATAATAAATAGATTCTTATCAGTGGAACAGCAATCCAACCTGCCGTTTAATTGTCTCCGCAAAACAATATTTATTCTAATTATCGCGATGGCAATGCCCTCGATATTGTCGCACAATTCCAACCAGTTCGCACGATTATGCAACATGCCTACATGCTGAACGTAAACAAAGCGATCTAGCGCATTGGGTAATCCACAGGTTTTACATAATAATCAACCAGTCCGTGGTTAGCCGATCAGACATGAGGTGCGAGGAAAAGTGAAGGTGTATGACAGAATAAATTATTTCTTGTCCAAAAGATAGGGTTTACGTGTAATTAAATGCGATTGTCGACCTTTTAGATTTGTTACTTCCGTTCGCTTACGGTTTGGCTTGAGAGTATTTTTGAGCATGGTCGTAACTTTAGAGGTTAGAAAAAAATATATACCTAATGTGAAAAATAGTATGAACTGATCCGTGGTTAGCCGATCAGACATGAGGTGCGAGGAAAAGTCTCGGGAAAAGTGAAGGTGTAAGACAGAATAAATTATTTCTTGTCCAAAAGAGGGTTTACATGTAATTAAATGCGATTGTCGACCTTATAGATTTATTTCTTCCGTTCGCTTACGGTTTGGCTTGAGAGTATTTTTGAGCATGGTCGTAACTTTAGAGGTTAGAAAAAAATATATACCTAATGTGAAAAATAGTATGAACTGAGAAAAGACCAACTTAAAAACGCCAGACCTATTCCAGGTGACATGATTCGAAAGTTTTCAAAAGTATTTGGAAAATATGACATGCGGAATCGGTTTTGAAACGATAAATTATAAATACATGTGAAACAAATTATTAAAGTACACGTAATTGAAAATGACATAATTAAAATGCAAATAAACGGCATAACTTACAAAAGGCGTTGACGTCGCAACCCGAAGGAAACGGACGTCGAACCCCAGGAACCCGGACCGTGCCAACAAACCCTCGTCAAAGCCCGCCGCCCGTCCGTGGGCAGTTCGCAAAGCCCGCCGCCGATAAGCCTCTCGCGTAATCAGCGGCCCGCCGGGGATGTGCGAGCACGCTGTCGGCGACCGAGCGGCCATCCCCCGCCGCCCGATAGGACTTGACGCTCGGGCTGCCGATAGTCCGGGCGCGCGAGACTGTCTGACGGCGACAGAACGCCCATATCCCGCCGTCCGACAGAGCATGACGCTGGGGCTGCCGATAGTCCGGGCGCGCGAGACTGTCTGACGGCGACAGAACGCCCATCTCCCGCCGTCCGACAGAGCATGACGCTGGGGCTGCCGATAGTCCGGGCGCGCGAGACTGTCTGACGGCGACAGAACGCCCATCTCCCGCCGTCCGACAGAGCATGACGCTGGGGCTGCCGATAGTCCGAGCGCGCGAGACTGTCTGACGGCGACAGAACGCCCATCTCCCGGGACACCGGCGACGCTCGGACTTGTGTCGGCACAGACGGCCACGCGACGTGGAGTTCGAGTACCTCTGATCTTGGACGCTTTCCCGGTGTAATCGGTCGTGCTGGATATCAAGGATGATTGACCGTTGACTTCCTACTTCCTGTGCAATTGCGGAATTATGCTCTCCTAGGTACTTGACCCTTATGGATATTACCCACTAAGGGTGATTTTCCAGCAACTTAATATAGTAATGTGGACCTTAGTGACGAATAGGAATAATGTCAAAATAGACAAGAAGTTTATCAAGTCACGAAGCAGTTGCACCAAATTGAATGACCTTGAACAGACATTTTCTTGGGGGCTTCGCCCCCGGACCCGTCCGTCACCAAATTAAAATTTCAAAATATCAATAATGTCCTCCCCCTCCCACCGAAATGTAATACTGGATAAGCCCTTGGTCGGCTGCAATCAAAATGTCGAATTAATATTTGAGGAAGTTATAAATTGAACAGGAATCAGTTGTGAAGCAAATGAAACGAGTGGCAATCAATCAATGAAACCGTTCGACAGTAATTAATAATAATTAATCACGAGACCATCACTGTAATTGCTAAAGGAAGCGATTATAATTGAATGTGAATTAATTGCTATCAATGACAAGGTGATGTATCTCGACAAATGCTGAGGCAGTCTCATTAAATAGCAATAGCAATAAGAAACAAAATAATGATGTTTTAACAGCAGGTATCTATAACATTTATTGTCTTTGTGGCATGATTTTTTTTTTAATTCCCGATCATTGTGGTGTTGATTTTAGGTAAATGAGAGGGTTGTAAAAACATGTAAAAACAACGAATATTTCATAAAAAAATTAACTGAATTGTTTCTACCCAAAAATAACAATAGTTTCCTTATTGTCAAATGTCAAAAGTTCAGCCTCTAGTTCAAAAATAAAGTTAAAACAACGAGAATCCATATTGTTTACAAAATTAAAACCACATGAGCAAAAATTAAATAAGACAAAAGTAATTAAAAGCCCACAAGTTAAAAGCGTTATATTTCGTGTACGCGTTATTTGAACATTTTAAGACAGTTACTTTTCAGAAATCTAATTTTAAACATAAAGTTAACGATGGAAGATTAAAGCACAACTATCTTTACTGCATCGTTCCTTCAATTCAGTCAGTTATTACAATCCTTAAAATTGTGTAGAGGGCATTTCCAAACTTCATTAAATTCCTTCATTCATGTCATCCGACACTATTCTACTGGCGTCGGCAAAACAGACTTCTGTTCCCTGTTGACTCTCCTTCCATCTCAGCAAGATGCAAATATTGACAAATCTCAGATCAACCGAAAACGACAGATGCTGAAAACTCTTGGGACTATTTACACGGGTTAACGTCGCACGGGTCCGCAACACGTCTGTGAATTACTACCGAGCGCAAATGATGGGGTTTGTAATTGGAAGAATTCCGACACGTCAGACCGGGACCGTATTTTGTAACTGAATTCACTTCATATCTCACGTGAAAACTTCTCACTCCGTAAGATTAACACTGAAGTCAGTAGACAACTCAGGTAGAATAGTTACATAATAAGGTCTCGGGATTGCTTTTGCCCCGAGAACTGTGTAAAATGTTGAGGCTAATGGCGACGGATCAATGATTATAATAATGATAGGAGACGATGAATAACAGGTAAGGATGGACTGTGGAAACTTGGCCCATTAGTAGGAACCATCCCATAATTTGCCTACTGAGTGAATTACCACGATTCAGGAAATTTATGTGGGAATAAGCTAGGATCTCCGGAAGAGTGTCTGACTGTTAAAAGCTCCTTGGACTGAGACAACTTACTCAGTCTTACATTACTTTGCTCCGCCCACTGAAATGGTATTTCTATAATGTATCACTTTATCGTTTCCCACAGTCACAACTCTAACTTGAGTGCATAACTATAGGCTCGATAGCCGTCAACACAGCTCTTAATCATACATTTTGTATTTCAGGGGTAGAAGGCCTGAAGTCCATGTTAATGATTCTTAGGGTGAGCTCAAATATCAGTCATTCCACCTTCATCCAATCGCGAAAATTGAGAAAATTTACCTCCAGCCTTATACCTCTGAGCACATGGAATTATATGAAATGCTATTTTAACATGCATTTTGCAAATAGCAAATCTTATTTCAAGAACTAAAAAAACGGGGAAATCGACAGCGTTGCGTCACCTAAATAAATCAAAATACTTTCTCCTCGTAAATACATTAAAATGAAAATTCGCTCGCTTCTCTTCACACCTACTTTATTATTAGCTTGCGCGAGATGTTGATTTTCAAGAAGCAACTCAAGTCTCTATAAACCAACTCGACTTCGTTCCCCAACATCTTCCAGGCGCTAAAAATACCCCCAAGCCAACCCTCTTACATACACAACCTAGGGGTGGCTTTAGGGGGTGCAATATAGACATACATTAACCCCCCGCCCCGCCCACTCAACCCGGCGACGCCATCTTGTACGCGGTGAGAGGTGAAAGTGGAGAACATCGCGGCTGATGCTGGGATAGTTACAAACTAATAGGCCACATTCCTTATATAGAGACATGAAAACCCATTTAGTCTATGAAAGCGAAGAGTTGCTTTTATTTCAGTCGATATCTCAAAATTATCAATTTTTCTCATTATAAGTGTAGGTAATACATTTTGTAAAATTACATAAATGTACCTGGAAATGTACAGGTATGATCAGAAAATTGTACTGAAGATAATACACGTCCAGTTGATTTAGAACACTAATTAATAATTAGCAAAGATACTTCAACATTATTTTAAGGTAGCATGTGGCAGTAATACTAGTAATAAAAAATAATTACTAAATAACAAGTTAGATAAACAAGAATTGAGGAATAATTATCCAATTAATAAAAAAAAATCATTGTTCTAGTCGATTATTAATTACATGATTATTTCTCTATTCTTTTTAAAATTATTGTGTTTTTTCACAAGGTTAGGAAACAAAAGAACGCTCCACTATAGTTCACTTTATAGTGGTGTTTAACGTCGCACTGTTCTAGAACTAGGCGGATGGCTTCGGAGGAATGATTGAGAGATGATGATGAAGAACAGGACAGGAGCGATCGCGATGTATTATTACTAGGAACCTTCCCAGCATTTGCCTCTGGACCGACTTCAAAAGACACATAGATTCAAAACATATGAACCAGATCGCATCGCAATAAAACGAGAAAACATCCTCGCCTTGAACCCGCAGCCCCCCCCCCCCCCCCCCCCCCAGGCGGGGGCGCCAGACTGGGTCGCGGGTCACGGAGAAATCGGGGTCACCCGCTGTGCCTGTAGCGCCAGCGTGATCGCTTCATACATGCACATGCAACACACGTCCAGTGTGCACACACGAGGCAAGACATTACCACGGCAATGTTCGACAATTGGCGACCGATGACTGATTGTCAGGGCTGGGTCCGTCATCGAATTAGAACTAGAAACCTCAGCCACTTACGAGATGTGAGATGGGTGCCAATATTCTGTACATTTATACCGAAAACCACAAAAACAATATTATAGTATTCTTTAATTTAGAACCACATAAGAGGCCGAAGGTAGATTCAGAGAAATCTTCAATAATATATATTCTATAAGAACCGCAGTAAAAAAATACGAATGTGCAGAATTATAGGGCGCGTCCACAAAAGCTAACCAATCACCAGAATCGGCCTAAATCGATGTGTGACCAAGTTAAATGTACTTCAGTAACAGTACACAACATTTTACACCCAGAAAGCGATGATTCGACCTTCAAAATGTACAGAACGTCTGCAAATACTTCAGTTAGTAAGTAGACAGTAAAATTACCTCGTAAACTGTGCAAAATGTTGCACATTTTACGATAGGCAATTATAATTATAGGTAAGAAAGTTTAAAGCTGGGTTCCCATACTTCACATCGAATTCGCTTCCGGTTCGCTTCGCTTTCGCAAAATGGCTACCTTTTAACAAGGTAAATCGTCCATGTTTACATTCGCATGTTCCCGTGTTTCGGTTTCGTTAAAGTTGAGCCAATTTTAACTTTGACGAGACCGAAACGAAACCGAAACCAGTGAACATGCGAATGTAAACATGGACGATTTCCTTTGTTAAAAGGTAGCCATTTTGCGAAAGCGAAGCGAACCGGAAGCGAATTCGATGCGAAGTATGGGAACCCAGCTTAAGCCTATTACAAATTAGATCTTAGATTGTGAAGATGTTATAAACGAAAAGCTATGGTCTAGATCTCTCAAAGGGAGAATGAAAACATATTGGACGCGGTTCTGCCGACACCCCGATGTGACTTCGGTTTCGCTTTCCTCGGAACCCGCTTGCTGTCGGGCCGCGCGATGCGGGTCCTCCACGTCGATGTTGTAATCGCCTCGCCTCTTGCTCCATCGCCCGCATGTGCGCTCGCTAATGTATGATGTCACATCGGCAGCTGATATGCCAGTGCCACCGACAAGTCATGGAAACAGGCCGAAGAATTACGGAGTTGCTAGAAATCCACCCTTTTGTATGTGGAGCCATAAGGGGCATAGAAATAACGCAAACATAATTCACCAGTACTCAGCGATTATGTTGACCGTACGCGTATTTCCAAAGTATACCCAGCCCCAGCGCACCGGCGACTGATTGGTGTGTCTTGGTCACGTGGTCGATGGTTGAATGATCACCTCGGTCGCGAAACTGAAACTTATCTGTCAAAACATCTCAACCCATCACGGTCAAAGATAAATAAGTTAAGTTATCCACGGAGGAAACGAAGATAATACGTATTAAATGTGCATCTTAAAGTGTTTTTAATGCTCTGCGTATTGTCTTTCTCAATAGCCCATTAGTATAGTTGCTTCCATAGAAGACTAACAAGTTGGACACTTTTTAACCTCACAATCGTCAGTGTCAGTTCACACCACACTTTCAGTGACTGACATTTACTATTTTGCAAATTGCGGGTGAATAATCTTAACACATGTAGATGAGTGACACAATCTATTTGTGTCAGAGTTATGCATTATGTCACAATGTCAACGTTTCTTCGCACCAATAAATAGTTTGCAGCTTACGTTGAACTTTAGAAGATAGCGCCATAGATTTCTTCAATAATAGTTAGTAATAACGAAAGGATAGTAAAAACGATATGAATAGGATTGCAGGTCTCAATATGGACAGACATCAATCAAAGGATTTTCTCTCATTATACATTTCGAAGAATTTTTCTTAGTGCGTGGCTGTTGAGATGGTGTTGAGATCTGGGTTGAGATGTTTTGACAGATAACTTTCAGTTTCGCAACCTATGTGATCATTTAATTAAGACCACGTGACCAAGACACACCAATCAGTCGACGGTGCGCTGGGGCTGGGTATACTTTGGAAATACGCTGACCGCGTGGCATATGACAGAATTACTGTGTCACTACGTATACGCACTAGATCCTAATTTACAAAAAGTCTCAATATTTCTACATACATGATCATATATAACGTCAACAGTCCTCTTTGAACTCATTTAAATTATTATGCACGCGTGATTTTTTACCTGTTTGTTACTCTAAGAGCGAAGTTCTATAGTCTTATATCATTTTAAATTGACCCTTACAGCCGTTATGAAGTTATTATTTGGCCAAACTTGGTCTTATACCTTATTTGCAATACGCTAAGGTCGAATTTATAATACTAAGATAAGAGGAAATCTACTTCCCGATAGAATTGCATCCTTACTACATGGTCGAAAACATCAACTACACCACTAGAAATTATTCCTTATCGTAATGACGATAAGGGCGATACTGACTTACTAATACCGGCCTGCTTCTAGGGCCATTACCAGATTACGTAGCTAGGTATCTCACCAATCACCTAACAAACTAGACACAATAGCAAACCAGCTTCCCGTCATAAAACGCGCGGGAAACTTGTAATCCCGTGTCGGTAATTAGTTTTCGCCAAAATGTAAAGTCGTCCAGCGAGCGGCAGGTGCCTTCGTCCCCCATCCAAGGTTAAAAGAAACAGCCGTGGCTCCCCTTGCAGCTCATCGGCAAACGGGACAAATTGCATAATTGCAAGCTTTTTTACATAACGCTGCGTGTTTCAGGCTGGAAACAGCGGGCCCGTCCAACGAGGTTTGTGGACAATATAAAGCGGTGTCGCGTTCCTATAATATTGGCGAGCGTCATGCGAGGTTTTCGGAGATGATGAAGCTGATTGCAGGCTGCAGGATGATTTAATGATACCCAAAGCCAGCCACCTGACATACAACAGTGGAGGAACAAAAGGAGGGCAATGTTACGTAGCGAAAGTGTTATGTAGAACCTCGTGATGGCCAAGGAACCGTATGGTATTTAATACAAAAGCGATTATAATTTTATATAAATTAAATTATAGGATGGATGGATCATCAAGGTCTGCGATACCGTTACAAGATCCTTCCCAGAATTGCACACGCCAAAAAGAGCAATTTGCCTCAAGTTACTGATTTTTTTTTTATTTGCAAAATGTGTGCTATTATTATCATTATCATTTCCGTGTGTGGTTTAAAATATACCCTAATTTCAGTGAAGAATCGGCATCAGAGTTTGTATATAATTGCCCCATACGTCGCTAGGTTATGGACAGACATCTGCAACTCGGCAGATCCGATGACCATGTTTAGACAATAGACAAGCTAATTAAATCTATATTTATATTCAAACGGAAACGATTATCTAAAAAAAAATTGCGCTGCGTTCTCAATGTCATTATATTCTATACATAGACCAACATAGTCTGCAAATCATATAGAATTGTCAACGATCGTTCAGCTGCAATTCCAGGAGCCCTACGACTTCATTTATCTATATATTTATTATTGTAACTATGTAACTCTTTCCAAATGTATTTTCGTGTGAATTCTATAATTGGTCAATTTCAATTTCTATACAAATAATAAAAATTAAAAAAAAATGCAAAGAAATATAGATTTTAGTGAAACTAACGATTGAATTTGACGATTCAATACGATTGAATTTGTCCCTATTAAATTGGATAGTGATATTGGCATACGATTGAATTTGTCCAATTTGAATTGTATCGTGGGAAACCACTTAGAAAATTAAACATTGAACTGTAGGGTCGTGGAAAAATGTGTCGATCATCCCTACGCTTATACCATCCCGCCATACAACGGAGCGCTGCTATACCACTTAACGATCTCCGTTGTATGGCGGGAGGGTATAAGCGTAGGGATGATCGAGATATTATTCCAAAGCTGTACATGATACCTATTGCAGAAAATAGTTGCAAAATCGTCCCCAGATCCCTCATGTGCAATCGTCCCTGCTGATTATATTGACATTTGGAAAGGTCAGGTAGGAAGGGAATGGAAGGTTGGATGGAATGTATGTTTAAAATGTAATGCATGTTTGACTTACCAAGTTTGCCATTCGGACTGTACGGATCATAGCTCCCCGACGACATGGGACTCGAATAGCCATTGGGTATGATGGTGTACTGACTGCCAGCTCCGCCGCCCGGCGACGCCGGTAGATTGCCGCCTCCCCCTGGACTGACGGCACTCAGCCAGTCATCGGGCCGGGGCCTCTTGTTGCTGGAGGTGATCCCGCTGAAGAGGCCGCTGCCGCCGGCGCTCGGCGTCGGCGTCGAGTACGTCGAGCCGAGGTGGAGCTCGACGGCGGCCTCGCACGGGCTCTGCACGCGCTCCGTCTTGACGAGGAGGTCGCCGCCGACGGAGTCCTGGTGTCCGAGGTTGGCGAGCTGGACGCCGCCGCCGCCGCCGCCGCCGCCGCCGCCGGTGCGGTACATCACGGGACGGAGGTTCACGTTCATCGGGGTCGGCGTCAACGGTTATTTCGGGGGGTCGAAAGGCATTTTAGCGCGCGCGCGTTGAGGCGTCTGATTACTGGGGGGTTGTTGACACTTTTGGGGGGCACTTTTTCTTCTGTAGTATGCGAAGACAGATGATCACCGAATCTGTAAAGAAACAAAACCATAATCAGTCATTGAACCACAATCGAAAGAAAATTTGCGAATTTTTATGGGTGGAAAATGAGAATCAACCCTTACGAGTACGAAAAGAAAAATTGAACATTTTATTAGAAGTTAGATTTTAATAAGAAAAAAATAATGATGTACTAAAATTACACGGTTTTTTACTATGAAACAGCAAATTTAATTTACTAAAACACGTTCAGAATTCAACTTTTCCATTCGCCAAGTTCCAAATTGTCCGCAGTGCCCCCAACCACCGTCGCAGACCGCGGCTCTATTGACCCGGTCACACGGGTCAATGTTACCCCCCTCCCCCCACCCGGCCCCTTAGAAGTTCACAGCACGCTTAACATCCCCCCCCCCCCCCCCCCCACCCCCATAGCGTGCCAACAGCGCCTAGGTTAGTACTTTACGCTCTACTCCATATAATATAGACCAATGCTATCGACTAGTGCACTGCGTGATGCCGAGCTATCGGGGGCAACGGACCCCGCTTGACCAATCACGAAGCCCCCCCCCCCCCGCAGGGGCGTCGGGGGCAGTAAACTGGAGTGACGGGGTGTGGGTAAATAAAATATGAGCTTTTGTTGGAAACGTTTACGAGGACTTTGCGCGCGGCACGAGGAAATGAAAGGGCGAAGAGATTCTTTGTGCGACGCCGACTCAACTTTCAACGTGAACGGGATTGATCAAAAAGTAATCTGTATTATCAATATAAAAAAGTTGAAGTAGTTCGTCATATTGAAAAGAAGAAGTAGATGTATTTAATAAATCGGAGATTTTCTCAAAGCTCTTCCCACAAAGAACATTTTCATCGTCATAATTATGATGGTAGGGAGATGATGGCGAAGAATGGGAATGGGTAAAAGTGACTTATAGGAAGGAATAAGTCAGTCGAAATGGTCTATTAGTAGCTGGAACATTTCCAGAATAACGCTTGACATTTTTTGTGGATACATTAATATAGTAACACACGCGGTGGTGGAATTGGAAGGGTTGAAGTAAGATTGGTTCTAAGTGTTCCTAGAATTAAATGATAATTTGCAACATACCTAATTAATAATATATTTTATAAGTACCAATCACATGATTCTTATTACTACTTTTGGTCTTTATCAACAATATAAAGACAAAAGAACCTCAAAAGTAAAGACTCTTATAATAAAAACTGTGTAGTAACCATCTACTTCGATTAATTCGCACTAGAGTCGTAAGCCCATGGCACGACAAAAAAGATCTGAAACCACTAAAGATGAAAAATACTTCAAAACAATTCACTGCAAAAAGAGTCTCTTTCACACGTCTCGATCGACAAACCTTGTGAGAGAATATCACGGACACGATCGAGAAGTCGAATCAGAGCTCTTTAGAATAGAAGAAGCGAGCAAGAATGCGCCTGGTAGTCGAGGAAAAGTGAAGGGTACACCGAGCAATGCAATAATGCCGCATCGATCGACCTTGGCAGCTGGCAATTATTCCGTGTCGGACACGTCCAAGGTCTCTGTATCGCCACACTCCGCTGCTCGCGCCGTTCACGAGTCAAGACTGCAGTCATGCTGGGATGGTTCCAATAGGCCACCAGCCATCAACATTAGCACGACGTATCGAAAAGTTAGGTTTATGGCACTAGGCCGTTTTATCCATAAGGCAATATAGACAGAGTCCTGGGGCCTACGAAAGGCCCACTTTAATAAAAGCCCACTTCAATAGAAAAATATATATATCTTTAATTCAATTCAATTATTTTAAAGTTGTTTTAATATTCTGTAAAAATCGCGGCAATCCGGGAATTCAACATTTTCCCCGGACCCGCATGTAACTGGTGGGTTGGATGGGAGGCCCTCGTCCCAGACCCCAATTGTTTTCTTCAGCAAAACCTTTTCCCCTGAAGATATATTGATCGTTTCACCGCTTATTATTTTAGAAGGAAAAAGTTAAATATTTCGGACAGGGGCCTACCAAAAAGTAGTGCCTAGGGCCTACGAAGGTCTTAATACGGCCCTCATGCACTTATGCAGAATATATATAGAGTTAATATACACAAGATTTTGCACTATGTACACTCTAACCAATAAAAATTGTTACTCGAGAAGAAAAGGATTGGCTGCTGGTAAGGTTCCTTGACAATCAATCATTATTATTATAATCAATGAAATCGGAGGATATGCCACCAAACCTTAATCAGCCAATAATTTTCTTTTCGAGTACTGATTTTTATTGGTTTGAGTGTACCTACAAAACTCGATCTTAAAAAAGTAGAATGTCTGCTCAAACTAGGCATCTTTCACTAAAAATTGTTGGCGTAGAAACCAATTGCAAGGTATTGAGGGATAAACAACCTGACAGCTCTGCCAACATATCTCATATTTGAAGTGATTATTATGCAAGAATTATTACTATAAATAAATGTAAGAGTTGTCCATACACATTTCCAGTTAAATATTCATCTTAAAAGTGAATTACCAAAATTGTGTTTAGACTGGAAACATTAGGCCTTCATGTCTCATGTGCGAATAAGACAAGTTCATATCGATAAAAATTAAAAGTAGAAGAGAAGAAAAACATGAGGGACACTATTGGTCACTTTGTAACGGTTTGAATTTGGCGCTGGCGCCAACGTCAAGTCGTTACCATTAGCCGGCATTTGTACCCATATTTGGAGGGTCGCCTAGAGCAGAAAAGATGTCATGCGCAATGGTCAATGATAGTCGAGTTCGCGGATCGGCGACCTGAGCTCATTCTCTTTCTCTGGCTGACCGTCGTCGACTTCACATCGCCGCGTGAGTAGTGTTTAAATGTAGATTGTAACCACGCTAAGTTGTAGCGGATATAACGTAGTGCGACTGGTCGTCCAGCCCCTACTTGCAGGTTCAATCTTGAGCTTTGTTAACAGAATCATTATTGTGCCCCTGTGGCCTACTTGAAATAGAGTAGTTAATGTATTTTGTCGTTGCGTAGTTTTTGTATTGCAATCAAGTGTGGCCACACTTGGATTGTCTCCGCGGAGAGTCAGGCAGTCAGGGAAAGGGCACCCTTTTCGGATCATCAAACCTATCTAAATTCAACATTGTATTAAGTAAGTCCAGTAATCTTAGAACGTCGTCTGTACGAGTTCTATTTAAGTAAATGTCCGAAGTAATTCGGCGAGCATCTTATCACGGAGGAGTGTAAGTAAAGAGTTTATTATATTTATCATTGTATTGTATCAGTCTTATTTGCTATTCATTCAATTGCATGTGTTGTGTTGCCTCCAGGCACACAGCTGATGAGGTTACGACCTGTGTTGTACACAGAGTCCATTTACGCGAGGAGGTCAAACCCCCGGTAATCTGTTATCTCATTCTGATCATTTGTATGTTGTGTTTATTTGACTGTTCATTTATTCCTCACTTGAGGTTATGTAATAAAACCATAATTAATGTCAACTGGACATCACAGCTTTATGTCTTGATAGTCTAGCACCTAGTTCTGATCCTATTGCTCTCGCTCATGTCGTGTCTCTCTCTTTGTCAACTACCACGAGATCACCCGCCCACACCCATCTCCAGCTGTTGCTAGCCCGGCACTGGTTATTTCTGCCCGAGGCGACGACGCCGGCGTGGCAACTTTGAAATCATCCACGCATATGGCAGTAAATAAATCAACAAGTCTGTGAAATGGCGAGCTTCCATGTACGAAAAATCATTGTATCAAAGGAAAAGGAAAGTTTGCAGAAATCGAATTCAAATCTCCCGAACTATTTCAGTCAATTGATGAAAAAGTACTCGGTAAAAAACAAGTTGACTCTTCTTCAAACTCGAGAATCTGATACAGTTTCGTATTCAGAGGGCATGGCGTCAAGGATGTCATTTGCCCGTGCATAAGGATGACCTTTGCCCGTGCATAAGGATGTCATTTGCCCGTGCATAAGGATGTCATTTGCCCGTGCATAAGGATGACCTTTGCCCGTGCATAAGGATGACCTTTGCCCGTGCATAAGGATGTCATTTGCCCGTGCATAAGGATGTCATTTGCCCGTGCATAAGGATGACCTTTGCCCGTGCATAAGAATGTCATTTGCCCGTGCATAAGGATGACCTTTGCCCGTGCATAAGGATGACCTTTGCCCGTGCATAAGGATGTCATTTGCCACAGTCACGGTCGACGGCCGAAGAGCGCAGACAAAAGTGAGAGATTTCACTTTCAGCTCTGGGACGATCCTCGAGTGAAGGTCACTGGGTCGCAAGATGGCCGCCGAAAAGGTCAACGTTTCACCTTTCAAATATACAAGCACCACGCATTATCTAATAATCACTTGGAAAGACATCTTACTTGTATGCGAAAGATTCTTTTGCATACCTAATGATTTTTAATTATTTATGAAAATGTAATAGGCCCTTTCTGCCCTTTCTGCAGACCGAGGCTTGTTCGTGAATTCCCTCAGTCAAGAGGCAAATGCTGGGAAGATCCCCTACTAATGCCCACATCAATCCTGGCCTGTTCTTCATCGGCATCTTCCATCAACATCAGTATATCATAGTCACCATAGTTGAAGAACAGTGCGACGTCAAACACCACTAAAATAAATCAATTACGTACCTAGATACAAACCCGTAATTAGTTTTTTAATTTTCTTTTTAACAAACACATCATTGTGTGTTTAATCTATATTTTTAATCGGTTGATTTATGCTGATTACTATTATGGATTTACGCGTTTTTTTTCAAATTAATGTCACGCCAATTCACAGGGCAAAACAAAAAATTAGAGCTCAAAATTGTTTAACTTATAAATGTTACATTGTACTATCAGAAATCAATGCGATCTCCTTTAGCATTGAAACAAGCATTGATTGTTTTGGAACCTGACGTCATTCAAAAGTGTTCGTGGATATTTTGTATTTAGCCTAGTGTAGAAAATAGTTGTTAAAGGCCGAGAGAGATTCTGTTTGGATGGACCAAGAGATATTCCCGAAGAGTGATGATGTCCTCAGCCTTCACACCGATCTGAACAGTCAGTTCCGCGTTGCAGCAGGCGGACCGTGACTCCTCGGTGGCTCGACCAAGATCAGAGGGAAAAGCAAGGTCTCAAGACTGCCGGCGAGACGTCAAGATTCATGGACATTCATACTACTAAGGCAAGGTTTGTTTACTCCTATACCGATAACATTGGCTGAAGTGAAGCCTTTTCAGACCCTGAAATTCGTTTTTCTGACGGCGCAGCTTTATCTTGTATCTCCATAGTGAACTACTTTATCAATGGGTAAATGTTCATATTAGTTCATATTTTTACCACCAGTAGCTGATGTAAGCGTTATTGAGCGAGCGAAGCGAGCGTCTCCATTTGGCTCTTTTGGCACGGACCTCTGTTTTTTTTTTGTTTGTTTTTTTTTTTTTTCTGTTACTGACGATATACAGGTCAGAGTTTTTCTTCGATCGAGCTGAAATTTTGCACACATGTACGTAACATTTCTGATTGTTGCAGACCCTAATTTTTTTGAAATCCATTGATTGGTTCAAATTTAAAAAAAATTAACTTTCGATTGGTTGTTTTGATCAAATTGAAATTTTGACAAGTCATTACCCCCAACATTGTACCCAATCAAACAAAGTTTCAGCCAAATCCTCCCATTGGTTAAAATTTAAAACCATCTTTCCTGTGTTTTTAGAAATTTAAACTATAACCGATTGAACGATCAACTTATAACTTCGCATGATGGTTGGGTCCAACATTATCTGCATTTTTGACAATTTTCATACTAATCTGTGTTTAAATCCAAACGTTATTGACATTTTACGGACTATTAGCGTGTTGGCTGTCAAATTCACGGCGACTTCGACTCTTCAGTTCAAGGCAAGGTAGTTAGAGCAGAAACTTTCAAACGCAAATGAAACTGATAATGACCGTTCAACAGTCGATCTGATATTGTGTAGACACACTTATATCATATGAGTGGTCTCAGGTATATTTTTTGAAGGAGATCCTGTGATTTTTGAAAATTAACACGGAACAGTTCAATCATAAAGGTTCAATTGATCAACTTAAAGCTTTGCATGGTTATTTGGACCAATATTTTAGGAATGTTTTGAGATTTCTATACAAATCTGTGGCGAAATTTTAGAATTATTGGCTTTTAATGACATTTTCGATAGACAGAATTTCGGTTCGAGGTGTTGCGCGTATCCGTGCTCGCTCATCAACGCGTTACTCAGATTCATTGGTTAAAATTTAAATAAATATCTCCTGATAGGCTGAAAAATGAAAACGGTCTTCGATAATTCTGATCAAACTCATATTTTGCATGATCATTAAGACCAATATTGTCTCTTATTTTACAAAATTTCATCCCAATCAGTTAAGAACGTATGAAGTTATTTACATTTTTAATATCTGTCAGTAATGAAGTATCGAAATGAATGTTTTCCAGTGCCAATTGAAAATTGATTCTGATTTGCTTTATGAACCAGGTGCTTAGATGCTATTTTAAAGTTTCGATGAAAAGCATACACTTTTAAGTTGATATCATAATCAATTCCATATGGATGTATATGTTTTCTGTGCGTTGTGTACGCATTTCCGGTTCGAGAATTTGCACGTACCCGTGCTCGCTCATCAACGCGTTACACTGAGCGTTTTCCTAGTTCCGTCAGAATGACGAAAATTCTGGTACCTGGAAAGGCTTCACTTTCATTGGTCAAGTGAGAGAACCGTGTCTTACTAGTGTGAACTAAGCTATGATCCATGAATCTTGGAGACGTCAAGGCGACGGGCCAAGGTCCGTAGATGCCCATCGCTTATTTTCTCGTACTGAAGATGACGACTGATGTGATACGGAGGTCGGTGGGAAGGAGGCGCTCGTGGTCGATTAGTAGGGAGCCTTCCAAACATTTACTCCTAGAATTGACCAATGTAGAACCCCCTCTCCCCCCCCCCCCCCCCCGTAATGTCATCGATACAGACAATAAAATGCATGCACACATGGCCGACAAAGTTTCCTAACGTTTCTGATTTCATCATACAGTTTCACAGATGTCGGTTCGCTGGTTTACATCTCGTGGTATTTCACTTCAAATTCTTAATAATTGGAGTGTATTAATTAACAACATTTTTGTAATATATTCTTCGAATCAAAAAAAATATACGACACGACATCGTTGTTATCGCACGTCTCTCAATAGCTTGTATAATTGGATGGATTATATTCATTGCCATAGTGCATTAGCATTAGCATTATCATTGTGCATATACATCCATATTGAATTGAAATATGATCACTCAATCAACATAAAAGTGTATGCTATTCATCGAAACTTGAAAATAGCATCTAAGCAGTGCACCCTGGTAAATATTGCAAATCAGATTCAATTCAATTGGCACTGGAAACATTCATTTCGATACTTCATTACCGACAGATATTAAAAATGTCAATAAGTTCATTTAACTGATTGGGATGCAATTTTGTAAAATAAGAGACAATGTTGGTCTTAATGATCATGCAAAATATGAGTTTGATCAGAATTATCGAAGACCGTTTTCATTTTTCAGTCTATCAAGAGATATTTATTTAAATCTTAACCAACCAATACATGGATTTCAAACAAATTAGGGTCTGCAAACAGAGAAGGTTGGTTTTACATGTGTGCAAAATTTCAAAACGATCGGTGAAACGGTGCGACCTGTGTATCGGTTAATAGCAGAAAAAAAGAGAGCTCCGTGCCAAAAGAGCCAAAAGGAGACGCTCTCTTCGCTCGCTCAAAAAATAAGAGTAAACTAATGAAATATAAGTAAATTGGAATATTTCCAAAAGCAACTGATGTACTGCAGTGGTCACATGTATTATAATTGAGACAAACACGCCAATAAAATAATTATATGAATTTTAGATTAGATTATTTTTGTTTAACGGCGCGTCAACGACGAGGTTATATTGCGCACATTAATTTTTACATAACTTTGTTGATCATAAGTGGAGGACATGGGGAGGGGTCGACCTAACGGGCCCGATCCGGGGAATCCAGCACTGCTGGGAAGGTCAGGCCGGAATGGGGACGGACCGGGGGGTGTGAGGATTCGGGCCGGCGGAACCCGATTTCAGGGGGATCACAATCTCGAGGGGGAAGGCCGGCCCGAGGGGACCCCAAATTTAAGGGAGGACATGGTTAGGCCGACCCTATAGCTGCTCTTTGTCTGGACCTCACCACTGATCTGTCCGGCATGGGTAGCCCTTACACATGAGCATATGCTCGCCGGCTTAGCTGCAATGGATCATTGGCCAACGCAAACCCCACCACCGCGATAAGGTGGCAGCCGTCGGTGGGGTCATTATATGAATATTCATATTAAAAGAAATGCAACACCCTTGCGTAAACTATTAAAACAAAACAAAATCACGAACCTATAGAACATGCACTTGTAACGTATGTACGAAATTTGAGTTTTAGCAATAATTTAAAAAAATAAACTAACTAAGTCGTAATTA
This sequence comes from Leuctra nigra, assembly GCA_934045905.1. Classification (NCBI taxonomy): domain Eukaryota; kingdom Metazoa; phylum Arthropoda; class Insecta; order Plecoptera; family Leuctridae; genus Leuctra; species Leuctra nigra. The sequence continues at coordinate 8,009,482 of OW203770.1, forward strand.
CATTCCTGCGATAATTGTTTGTGTGTGTAGAAAGAAGCAATATTTATTCGTGTTACAGAAAACTGAACACACAAAAAGCAGGCAGTGCAATTTAATGATTCTAAGAAGTCTCATTATTAAAATTATCTATACGCTGTTTAATTATACATGCCCCTTATTCTATAACGAAAACAAATCATTTTGGCATGAAATCATTTCACGGTCATAAATTTCAGACCGAAATCCTCATAGAAGGGCCCATGCAGACATCAATTAGAGTTTTACAAAACACGAATAAAGTTATGAATACTCAAGTTGCATGCGATTCAATTCCTCTAGAATATTTATTACCACACGATTTATGTAATTAATTGCAATAAAATTAAGTCAACGTTACAGTAGGTATATATAAAACTCAAGATATTAACATTTCTGTAAATTAAAAGAGCAGAAGTCCACTTTCTCAATTTTGCTTTGCACACTTTTGGAATTAAATAATCAAGCTCTATCAATTTTGGCAAATGTCAACAAATAAGGTCATTGAGGTATTCTCGTACATAATGACTCGCGTCACCAGACCAGAACAATAGTTATAGATTGGAGGAAGGCAGAATTACCGATTTATGAGCTCACATCAAGAATCATTGACATTGCTTTCCGTCCTTCTGCCTCCGAGATAAAGAGTACAGTCGTAATGGAGTAATGTGAAGTGGGGCCGAGAAAGATGCAATTTCTTTTTACACTATTATTTTGTTCTTAGGACACTGTAAATAGATGTGTATGTTGTATTTAGTTAGAATATATGCTATACTATTACAGTTGTTATTACACCTTCAATCACCTTCAATATTCACAATACATCACTTATTCTCCGTTTTAAGCTTGGACTACATGTCGCACAAATTTAACTCATTACAGTATTTAAACGAGTTTTAATGAGCTTAAATTACCAATTGATATCCTTTGGTATTCTGTTGTGCTCGCAAATACCTTTAAAAATGTAAATTACAGTGTCCTAGGTGCATAATATCATTGTAAAACGAAGTGTCATCTTTCACGGCCTAACCCAGTATACGTAACGGAGCCATTTAGTGTGTATTGAATTCCCCTGCTCTCGCGCAAGATCTCTGGATCGGTCCAGCAAGCGAGGGGCAACGCGCAAGGTCGCTAGGGGAAAACCTGTAGTGCCAAGGTTGCTAGAGGTGAACACAGAATTAATCAGAACCACTGGCGAATAATTCGCAGCGAGTCAGACCCGGGGCATATGCCCGTGTTGCTCGCAGTTGCCACCTGACAAACGGCAATGATCATTTGGAGTCGACAGGACAAGGTCATGATCGACACAAGTGTATCCGTTCGCCTCTAATCATGCACATAATTTGAATACTATATGGGCCAATAGCCCAGTGACGGCGTATTAGCCTTTTTTTAGATCACCTACCTGCATAATGTTGGTGTATCAATTATCATTTCATTTTCTATACTGAGTTGTTGTTCGTAATATTTGCATTTGCAATTTCGAATATTTTGAATGCGTAAGGCGAAAATAAATCATACATTATGCGTTTACTGTAGGCACACTCATGGTGTTACATAACCAATATATAACACCAAATGGTTTGGCTGCTGATCTGGTTCCTTGACAACTAATCCTTGTTATTATCAATGAAATCAGAGCTCACCTACTAGAGTTAGATGATGCGTTAGCACAGACTTCATGAGATGATGCCATCAAACCTTATCAGGTAATCCGTTTCTTTGGAATACCGTTTATTATTTGTTCGAGTTAATACCTTTTTAAACATATCGGAGCTGAAAAAGTAACTATGCAAATCACTTTTATAGAACATAAAGGATCGTTAATTTGAAAATTACAAATCAGCCATAATACAAGAAGAATATTCCCGATTTGGAACACAAAAAAATTACAATATTTGCGGAATAACTGACCTTCCAACCCTCTTTTACTCTTCAATGTATAATTTGCACCACCATCGATGAGCAAGCACATGGTGTCTATAGAAGTTCGCATCGCATGAGTTTTCTACCTCCTCGAACGTTTGCTTGCCAAGTGTGTTGTCTGTTATGATGGGTTCGTGATGACAGGAAGACATGCAGACCGCATATCCGTCATGTCAGCTACATGCATCGCAAGCGTCCATTACCATAAGCTAAAGGCGTAGATCAATGGGATTTGCAACTTCAAAATATCAGAGCATATTGATATGAAATGCAGTCAACAACGTTTTGCAAAATTGATACCGTCAAAATAAAGTGCTGTCAGTTTACTACATTTTACGAGTGAAGGAATTGATGCAACGTAAAAAAGTAGGAAAACGTTAGGAAAATGCTCTGTGTTACGCGTTGATAAGTGAGCGACCTTGGAAATAGCTAGGAAAACAATATTATCAAATGCGTCAGAGAAGCAGTGATAATTTATTTTTTTCAATTAATTTGTCAAATCCAAACAAACAGTATGTATAATGTACTCTATAAGTTCCTGACCGATTTGTCGGACAATTGTCAAAAACACTGGGAACCCCAATTACCATCCCAATTACCATGCAAAATTTTAAGATTGGTCCAACGGTTTATGAGGGCTGAGTAGTGAGCGTGGCCTTGAAGAGTTTTTTAATCGATTTTTATCAATATCTTTTACAAATGTAATTGTTTACAAAATAGGGCCTTGTACGAGTATTCAGAACAGTTCAATGAAAATAATTTCATAGCTTGGAATAAGTTATTAGTTTTATTTTGTCCAACAGATGTTTAGTACCATAATTTTACTAATTTTCGGGTACTTAACATCTGTAGGACAAAGTAAATCTAATAAACCATTACAAGCTATGAAATTATTTTCATTGAACTGTTCTGAATATACTCGTACAAAGCCCTATTTTGTTAACAATTACATTGGTAAAAGATATTGATAAAAATCGATTAAAAAACTCTTCAACGCCATACGCTCACTACTCAGCCCTCTTAATTTTCACCTTCGCCGGACTCGTTCAAAAACAAAATATTAAGTGACCGTTCATAGCTTCAGATCGATTGGTTGAACGGCGTGGCCGGGCAAACAACCGCGAGAGAAAGTGGCGTCAGAGGAACCCGAGAGAATGGAACCCTCTCCGCGGTCCAAGCGTCTACGCGGGCACTCCTACTTGTGCTCGACAACTGCCGTGCACGGGGAGACGCATGCAACGCGGACTGCATGCGTAATCGGCGCTGCTGCAACATCCGTTATTGTCGCCGAGATGTGTCCGTTGCAAATGTTAAACAGCCAGTGACGCCGTCAACAGCAGTGGACTCTGTTACCATAGCAACCCAATGCAAACCAGACACCTGCCCACCAATCCCATATTTAGAGACATTACTTACTTATGCAAGAAGTTAACAATTGCAATATTTATCCATGACATATATTTTTACTCATTTGCGAAAAGTGATTTCCCTATTATAGTTAGCCTGGAAACATTTGCCCATTAATCTTAATTTGACGTCACTTGAAAGCTGAACGCTGGGTGAAGATACAGGATACCAACTCGCTATATTTCTCTGTACCCTAGACATGATCAGTCTCAGTGAAGATTTCACACATTTTTCTCAGGGAGGGCAAATCAAAATGTAGGAAGAGCATAACAAATTCATAAACAAATTAGTGTTAGATAATCTGAAAATTATGTACACTCGACAATTCATAAAATGGTATTTGAAAGAAATGGATTGTCTGATAAAAATGTGATGGCATCATCTGATGAAGTCTATACTAGGTGAGCTCTGATTTCATTGATAATAACAAGGATTGATTGTCAATGAACCTGACCAGCAGCCAATATGTTTCGTTGAAATACTGTTTTATGAATTGTAGAGTGTATACCTATCGGCATTTCCTATAAGTATTTTCGAATTGCTATTCTCTTTAGTTCTTCCCACATTTCGAAAGAAATGGATGCCACTAAAAAAATGATTTGCATACAGAATTTATAATTCATTTCAGGTTGTAAAGGAAGCAATTGACCGACTCCGGCTCCGGCTTGCAGCCCTGCTCAAAGGCATCAAGGGCTTCCACCCTGAGAACGTACTCATATGGGTCAAGTAGCTCCGCGATAACACCGCCAGGAGACAGAACCGACACTGGGTATCTGTTGTAAGCAACTCACACAGACACTACACACACACACACAGCTACCACAACCCGATCCGATCCGCGACTGCTCAAGGTGACCAAGTCAACCTGCAGAAGCCAGGCGAGCGAGACAGACTCATGCCGTGAATAATTCATCAAGCAGTGCGAGGTTATGAGAGAGAGAGAGAGAGAGAGAGAGAGAGAGAGAGAGAGAGAGAGAGAGAGAGAGAGAGAGAGAGAGAGAGAGAGAGAGAGAGAGAAGGTGAACGAGCACTGACAGTTGTGGCTTGCGAATAGGAGACGCTTTACCGCAAGCATACCACACATCAGAAGGGGGGGATAAAGCAATAGAATTACAACCCTTATTAGATAAAGGCGTCCCGTACTCTGGCAGCTGAACGATATTGTTTTACTTCAGTTATAATTCGAGATATCAAATATTGTTTAGATGTGGATTCGTTGTTGGATTTGGAGAGGAAGGGTTTTAACTTGACATCTAGAAATAATAATGCCAATCTCAAGCCGCAAAACTCACTCAAAAACTTCCCGTCTGTCAAAGTATGAAAACTTCATACCGTCAGACAAAGTCAGAAAACCGTCAGACTTGCAAAAACCTCGGCTGACTCCAGATAAGATATAAAATTACCAGACTTCCAGCAAGGAATTCCAGCTGCAATATTAGCGAGACTCTCTGGAGGCCAACTACATCGTATTACATGGGAGGGGGGGGGGGGGGGGGGATGGTACTTGTACTGGATGAGAATGCTGCAGGAGAAAAGTGGTTTTAGAATCAAGTGTCATTCGTACCAAGTTACACAGTTCATTTTAGTCAGGGTTGGCAGAAACAGTTTTTATTATGAATATAAATCCCGACCGGTGGGGTTTTGGGTTATTTGGCGTTTTTTGAGAGATAGATGACCCGAAAATTGTATAGATCTTCTCAGCAGACACAACTTCCATTTCTAAAGTTGAAATAAAAGTCATCAATCGATGCAATGTAAATCCGTCAAAAGTCGACAAATGTAATTTTTTTTATAGAAAGTGACCATCCGAGTGGACATGTCCCCAGATTCTTTTTCAATCATGAGATTGTTTGCATAACAACTTGGTTTCGCTTCGCCACTGCTGGGCCCTCATTCCCGAAACTTTTTGACGGTGTTACCAGGGGCGGCCAATGTTATTTCTTATGGGACTACGAGCTAACACATCTCTAGCTAGCTTCTTGAATGAGGTCCCTGAGAAACAAACGAGGAAGTGAGATTCCGACCGTCGGGCAGTATAGGCACTCGCAACCCGAGATCGAAAACGAAATACAGACACTCAAAAGTCGCCAAATATAATCATCTATTATAGAAAGTTACCATCTAAGTGGACACGTCCCCAGACTCTTTTTCAATCATGAGATTGTTTGTATAACAACTTGGTTTCGCTTCGCCACTGCTGAGAACCAAACGAGAATGGACTTCGTATTCATTCCGAACGTCAGGGCAGTACTCCGTCCACCCACTCGCTATACCCGAGATCGAAAACGAAATAGACACACATCAACATAGCTACAAGTAAAACGCATACGAACAAGAAAATCAATCAACAAACCGCACGCCTATCATCACTAATCGAGTATTATTCATGCGCGTTCATTATCAATTGCGTGTGTCGACGACTGACATGTGACAAGTTGTTCTCAACGCCCATCACAGAGGTGAACATGAGCATATTGGCAGGAGAAGGTCACCCCAAGAGATCGCCAAGAGATTGAGATGACGTTTCTTATTGGCGACTTCCTAGTTGGGATTTTATTTCGATTGTGACGACAGGAAATCGCTCGGTCTACGAGATACAGCGATACTTGCAACACCTCGAACCGAAATTTCCGTCCGGAAATGCGTACACAACGCACAGAAAACATATATATCCATATTGAATTGAAATATGATCCACTCAATCAACATACAAATATATGCTTTTCATCGAAACTTGAAAATAGCATCTAAGCACTCTGGTACATCAAGCAAATCAGATTCAATTGGCACTGGAAAACATTCATTTCGCGTCCTTTTAACTGATTGGGATGAACATTTGTAAAATAAGAGACAATGTTGGTCGTAATGATCATGCAAAATAATATGAGTTTGATCAGATTTATCGAAGACCATTTTCATTTTTCAACCTATCAGGAGATGCTTATTTAAATTTTAACCAATGAACGGATTTCAAAAAAATTCGGGTCTGCAAACAGAAAAGGTTGTCTCTAAATGTGTGCAAAATTTCATATCGATCGGTGAAACGGTGCGACTTCTATTGCTCCATAACAGCCAAAAAAACAGAGGTATGTGTCAAAAGAGTCGCAAGAAGTCGCTCGCTCAATTATAGATGATTACGAAGTATCCATGTCTTACAGCTACATTTTAACTACACTATTTCCCTGCGAAATGCAGGATATGGTTATAGAGGTGGCCCACCCCACCACAAATGTCAATTCGATTCCTTAGAATGCGCTTCGATGAGGAAAGAGCTGTCAATGACATCTCCAATATGCTAAGGGCTAGTCACGTGTTTTCTGTCCAAACAGATGACACGGACACCCACACTCTATACACCCTCGGAGTTTTGCACCCAGTTAGGTAATGCAGTGACGCACTTCAACATTAGGGGCCCACGGAGGGTTGGAAAGAAAGCGCAGAAGGAGTAGAACATTCTCGTAGTGGCGGACCTCGGAGGCGGTTTGGCTGGAGGTGAGTGAGTAGAGAAAAAAAAATGTAATTTTATATTGGATACATAATTGTTTCTTTTGTCTCTAAATAACAGTTATGTGCAGACAATCTAAACAAATATTAAAAATTTCATTCGGAAAGGAGTAGAGATATCCATTATTTGATAACAAATAACTAAAGCCCCATTTACACGGTAAAATTTCCTGTAAAATCTTTTATAAAATCTTTTCGTAAAATCTTTTCGTAAAATCTTTTACAGAAATAGAACATGCTTTAAATCATAAAAGGTTTTACACAACCCTTTTACAAACATTTTACGAAGATTTTACCATCAAATTGGCTTGTTTACACGGTAAAATTTCTTTTACGAAAAGATTTTATAAAAGATTTTACAGGAAATTTTACCGTGTAAATGGGGCTTAAGATTGTACAAATAAATTATAGCATTCACAAATAATGCTCCACTGTTTCCGAAATAATCAAATTACTTAAAATTTAGAATGACTACTGGCGCTACCAGAGCGGAATAATTCTCGGACATTAGGTAGTAATTTGGATAGAGCAAATACGAACAAATCAGGAAAATTCATTCAAAATTCAATATTTGCCTCACGACCAGGAGAAATCAAGAAAACATCTGTCGGAAAAACCGGCGCGTAAGCGAGACAGAAATGTTTAGTTTTGTATCAAATAAGTCGCACATACATTTTTTTAGCCACCACAAATTAGACAATTTCAATGTCCAACTCTGATTGAGTCAGGTTTCCGTAACATGCGAGTGGTCGCACTTGCCGCCTCGCTCCCCGCTCTCGTGTCGGTAGCCTGCATCGTGGACAGGTGCGTGCAATTCCCGTGCAAATTAATCAGCCCTCGCGATACCAACACGGGCGGATGGACAGGCAGGTGCGCGTCCGCTGTGCATTGCTAATGCACCCAGCATGGCCGCATAGGGTGTGTGAAAAGAAGACTGCTCCAAATGATGTCGAAAAAAAGCAACTCTCCTGATGTTTCGTCGTCCGGAAATGCCGGAAGTATGTTTAAGGTAAACGTTAAAAAACGTCGAGCAATTCTTCGAAACATTTTAGGAATATTTCTCTGTTTCGATTACCACGGATGTCCATCTTCCGGTATAGTCCAGTAATTGCGTGATTGTACCCACCACTAATTGCAACAGAAGCGTTTTTGGTACCGTTCGATTCAGAAAAGTGTCCTCTACAACATATCCAAAATCGACCGAAATCGCTGTACGGAAAAAGGGTTTTAATGACTTTTTAAGTTAATTTCCCATGTTAATTCCATCTTGCAAAAAAAAATTTTTTTTTCATGTAACTCCGATTTTGACGAAACTTGGCAGAATTGTTCACCATCCTAAATGAACACAAATAGCTCTCTGAGCGTTTTCCTCTAAGTCTCATCGTTTGGGAAATATAGCCCATTGAAAAGTCATGTTTTCGAAGTGTAATTTGACGTTTTGCGAGGTCCATATTTCCCAAACGATGAGATTTAGAGGAAAACGCTCAGAGAGCTATTTGTGTTCATTTAGGATGGTGTACAATTCTGCCAAGTTTCGTCAAAATCGGAGTTACATGAAAGAAAGTTTTTTTTGCAAGATGGAATTAACATGGGAAATTAACTTAAAAAGTCATTAAAACCCTTTTTCCGTACAGCGATTTCGGTCGATTTTGGATATGTTGTAGAGGACACTTTTCTGAATCGAATGGTACCAAAAACGCTTCTGTTGCAATTAGTGGTGGGTTATGCTGATTTTTTCACTAGAATTACTGGACAAGTATGTTCATTGTGTTATGCACTGTGTTTTGCTGGTAGTTAGGGCATGCCCCGTACACACAAGTGCCCCACTATCAGCTCTAAAAGTATAAACAATATACAAAGAATAAATCAAAACAATCATTGAATAAAATAAAATAATCATCATTCAAGGTAGGTTATTATCTCCATAGTCCATATCATCATTATAATCAATCATCCGTCCCCATCAGTTAAACCTCGACACTGTAGTCTCGGACAAAATTGGACGCGTTCGTGTGTTAGTTTAAAGTTGGTAATTTGTTCCAGCAGCTCTCAGAGTCCAACTTGTCCGTTAGTGTCAGAGCGGTTTCCGTAACTTCGGTAAAATAGATATTACAAGATGTTCAATTTCTGCGTGAATCAGGATGGCCTTGTGGTGTCTCCCCGCCAAGTTGGCCTATTTCAAACACAGATTTAAAAAGCGTGTTGCTTTTATTAACATTGTAGGTAATTGATTTTTCTGAAGTAACTGGAAACCACTCTGAAACTGTAACAATGTTTGAAGAAGAGCTAATGAAGTTCGGAGCGCTGCCGCCAGCCAGACGGGAAACACGAACTAATGCATGACACTGTGTCGTAGCACATTCACCATCTGTCTACATGTGTACCAGAGTGTAGAGCACTTGCACGGCGGTGTACACAACCATGACCTCTCGTAACAACCACATGTAGGTGCCTCCGTAGTCAGTGTGGTGCCTATATGACAAGACTCTGTTGTCCTGGGTGCCTGACGAGGGTTTTGGTGTACACCTGATTTCGGAACTCCAAGATTTCCAAAGATTTCCAAGATTTCCAAAGATTTCTAAAATTTCCAAAGATTTCCGAGATTTCAAAGATTTTCTAAGATTTCCAAAGATTTCCATAGATTTCTAAAGATTTTCGATGATTTCCAAGATCTCAAAGATTTCCTGGATTTCAAAGATTTCGAAGATTTTTTAAGATTTCCGAAGATTTCCAAAGATTTCTTAAGATTTCCAAAGATTTCAAAGATTTCCTAAGATTTTCTAAGATTTCCGAGGATTTCCTAAGATTTTCTAAGATTTCCGAGGATTTCCAAAGATTTCCGAAGATTTTTGAAGATTTTTCAGATTTCAAAGATTTCCCAGATCTGAAAGATATCCTGGATATCAAAGATTTCCTAAGATTTCCAAAGAATTCCAAAGAAATTACCAAAGATTTCCTAAAATTTCCAAAGATTTTTAAAGATTTTTAAGATTTCCAAGATTTCCAAAGATTTCCTGGCTAGTGTACACCAGATTTCCCCGATTTGCCCCCAGATTTGCCCGATTCAATATCAATTCTTGATCTCGTTTCGAGCGAAATCATTTCGGCCGCTTTAGAAAATTGAGAGGGAAAATTGTTTCATAAGTTAGTGTAACTTTTACAGGATGTTCACATGATCAGTCCGATTGTATATTAGTAGCACTTTTTAATTTTTGCTTATTGCACCCCACCAATGGACTGCCACCTTGACGCGGTGGTGGGGCTTAAGGGGCCGCCTCACATAACGAGTGTTGGTCCCAACTAAGTGCAGTCCCGGGTCGACCTAGTCCCATGCCCTCCCCAAATTCGCGGGCCCCTCGGGCCGGCCTCCCCCCTCGAGATAGTGATCCCTCTGAAATCGGGTCCCATCGGCCCGAAGCTTCCCTCCACCCCCCGGTCTGTCCCAATTCTGAACTGGCTTTCCCAACATTTTCAGACTCCCGCAGATCGGGTCCTTTAGGTCGTCCCCTCCCCATGTCCACCACTTTATTCAACAAAGTTAAAAGTAACAATAAATGTGCGCAATATAACCTCGTCGTTGACGCGCCGTTAAAACATATTAATCTAATCTAATCTTTGCTTATTGCATCGTTAATTAGGCGCCGGTTACTCAAAAAAACGCGCAAAACTATGAAATTTGCGATACGATTGGAGACCAAACCCGTTAACCGATTGATCTCAAATTTTAATCATGATTAGATGAAATACAAACTTATAGGGTTATCCCTTGGAACATTTTTTTAATTTAATTTTATACAACGCCCAGGGAGACAAGAAAATAGCTAATATTTCACCAAAAAATCCACTGATTATTACTAATTAACGAAACAAAAAATTAAAAATGTACCAAAGGATAACCCTAAGTTTGTCTTTTATCTAATCACGATTAAAATTTCAAATAATTTGGTCTACCCATTTCGTCTCCAATCGTATCGCAAAAAGTGTCTACAAAACGCAGCAAAATCGCTCGCGCTTGCAGCACCTTATTGGCAGTGAAATGAATTCGGTAGAAACGAGATTTTAAAAAGATGTAGAATAGGTATATACCCAGAGCATATACCCCTATACCCAGGTTGACACAAGAGCCTATATATAATAGGAAAACGAATGAGCTAATACATTGCAAAGCTTCATTTTTTATACTATTTTAGTTTGGTTTATAACTATAATAAAAATTGGCATTTGTGAGGTTTCTTTTGATCATGGACTGGAACCGGAACCGGAGCCGAAAAGAACTGTTATTTGTATAAGGCTCGGAACCGGAATGGGAACCCATATTAATTTTTTAGGTGGAACTGGAACCAGAACCCTTGTGTTCCATAACGGTTCCATAAAGGTTATTTAAATAATTAATTTCATTGCATTTTTACTTCATTCTCTTTCAAATCTGAAATTATTAAATACCATTTACAGTTTTTCAAATAAATCATCACAGAGTCAAATTAATGTTAGACATTCTGAGCATAAGTTCCCAAAAGTCGATTTTATAAAAGTCTGAATTTGATGGAACCGATTGGAACCCTTAATCGAAATGAAATCGGTACCGAATCCAGTCCCTGCTTTTGATGGTTACATATGCAAAATAAAGGCTCCTTCCATGCCAAATTCCGACACAACGGAGGCAGCAAATGTGCAAAACGATGTCTTTTCTCAAAGTTTTAATAAAATTTAGCTTCGACCTCAATTCCTTTGTCGAAACGGTTGGAATCCCTTTAAAAGCTTTAGTTTTTGTATCAAATCAGCAAATCGACTGTGAACATCGATGTAAAACCATCAGTCCCGTGAGAGTGTAACGCGCGCTCTGCTGTCTTAAGCTGGCTTTCCATGATCCGTCATCTTACGTCAACGTCCGACACCGTCCGACGAAAACGACCACGTGACCCGTCTCGACCAATCCCTCGCCGTCCGAGATTTTTGGGGATCCGGATGGCTCTGATTGGTCGAGACGGGTCACGTGGTCGTTTTCGTCGGACGGTGTCGGACGTTGACGGAAGATAACAGAGCATGGAAAGCCAGCATTACGGCCGCTAACAAGCCCGCTCAGCCATGACCTATGACAAGCAAGCGCTCGGCCAAACACTGGGCTATTATTAACCACGGCTAGAGAACAACATGGCTAGCATATCAGACGCGTTCACTGCATCCGCAGCTTGCATCCAATTGTCAAACTTTAATTTATTCAAGCCATCGAATAGGGTTCATCTGATAGGTCAAGGCTTACTCGGGTTAAGAGATCAAAATATGTCTGAAGGGCGCGTTTGATGCCATTTTTGTATCGATTCCAATAATATTTGGCTTCCACTGAAACAACAAATTGTGCTTTTGTTCCGTTTTTGGATTCGCAATCGCAGATCAAGGCAGTACAGAATATTATTTCTTAATTTTCTTCGTGATGGAGAAATGAAATATGAAATGTTTGTTGCAGTTACAACAATTTAATGAATTTTGGTCTGGACCACAGTTCATAAAATTTCTATCCACCATTTGGATGGCCATCAACAATTGACACTTGATACATTGATTTGACACATTCATACAATAATTTTTAATACATTACTCCAAGTCCAACTACTAAACCTATAAATCGAATAATATGTTGACGAATATTATAGATAACATAAAATTTCATTGGTCTTTTTTCGTGATTTTGTGGTCCTTTTTAATATATTTTTTTTATGTTTCATAGGTCTTAAGCATCCTACTCATCTCACCCTACTCATCATTATCATCATCATCATCATCATCATCATCATCATCATCATCATCATCATCATCATCATCATCATCATCATCATCATCATCATCATCATCATCATCATGTAGTAATAATTGAATGCTGGACCGGAATAACCATGAAACCAACACTTTTTTCGAAATATTTTTTTTTGGTAGAATTAGCATGTACTTGTATAGGTCTATCCACTGCCACCTTAAAATGTGTATTTTTTAAATTTTGGCATTTTATAAATTGATCATGAATGTTGGCTGCCATGGAAGAACCATGAATGTGATTCTATAGATAGCCGACGGTGAGGACTGCATTATGTCATTAAAACCGTTAATTCATTTAAATAAAAGCAAGAAAACAAAACTGGTGGATGGATAATCAACGAAAGTATTTGAGGAACTCCGGGGGAAAGTATACAAACCGAAAGGGTACTGAAATATTACCCTTTTCAAATAAATAAGTTTTTGTAATATATTTTGTATTCGGGTACCCGTTTATTGAACTAAATATCTTCCAAAATAAGTAATTGCGATAATATGGCCTTGAAATAGTTTTTGGCTAATTATACTCAGAATATTGAAATTGTTGGTTACATGGTTCTTCCGACCCAGCATTCAATTCCTAGTTGCCTAGTGGCAGAACAGTGGGACGTACAAACAAACCCACCAACAACTCGTTGAGGGCGAGAACTTGCGCAAAAGCATCAATTCCGTCGATCAACATCGCTCGGATGAAAAGCGTCACGTGTGTGCGCGCCACCTGACATGGCCGCCTCCCCCCCAGCATGGCGCCGGGCGGCACATGCGCGCGCACACACGGGGCGCCGGGTAAACACCGCGCCTACAGGCCGGGGTCACCGGGGTCACGCTGCCAGTGGGCTGAGCGTGGGGTAGGCCAGGGACACGGCCGCGTTCGGAGTACTTGACTGTGACAACGCTGGGCTGAAGCAGCGATCATCGTGATGATGACGTCGATATTGCAGACGCCGCAGACGGAGGGGGGCCGAAAATTTGGATAGAGTTAAGAGGGCTGAGTAGTGAGCGTGGCCTTGAAGAGTTTTTTAATCGATTTTTATCAACATCTTTTACCAATAACTGTTAACAAAATAGCCTTTGTACGAGTATTCAGAAAAGTTCAATGAAAATAATTTCATAGTTTGGAATAAGTTATTAGTTTTATTTTGTCCGACAGATGTTTAGTGCCATAATTTTAATAATTTTCGGGCACTAAACATCTGTAGGACAAAGTAAATACTGTTCTGAATACTCGTACAAAGCCTTATTTTGTTAACAATTACATTTGTAAAAGATATTGATAAAAATCGATTAAAAAACTCTTCGAGGTCAAACTCACTTCCCAGCCGTCTTCAAAAAATATCGAGAATCATAGTAATGCAAATAATAGTAATTTAAATCAATTAAATGATGAATCGACCATAATTTGTGTTAAAATGCACTAACTTCTATAGTGAAATTATACGACGGCCCGAACCCCCTCCCGGGGTGGGGAGGGGGTCTGAAGTTACGCCACGCTATAAGTTGTGTTTCACCTGTTCTGCATTCTCATGATCATGATGATCAAGGAACAGGTAGGTATGTACGGTGGGAGGGAGGCGGTCGTAGCCCATTAGTAAGGAACCTTCCCAGAATCTGCCTCTCAACTGAATAGCGAAACCACGAGACAAATCGTCTACGAACGGCCCAGACTCAAAGCGAGTAGTAGTACATGGAGAGCAATTCCGTCTTGTTTCGTCATCGTCATCTTTCAATCATAATCATTCGTCCGTTGTCATTAGCTCATTGCAGCGAGCGATTCGTAACCTGATTCGACCACGACAATGCATTAGACACAACGTTTTCATGTTTTCTTCGTCTCATTTCCGACCTATCCTAACGCTCCCCTTCGGCAAACCCTTTAACAATAATCCCACATATGTCCGAGGTACGAACTGTTCGACGTGACATCGACTCGGTCTGCCAATAGCACGTGTAGCGGATGTTTTCCGAACTACTTTCTCGCGACGACCTACCCGAACCAGTTCTCCTTTGTCTACCAACAAAACACTTTACTGCACACATGGTGATATATATAGATGGATGTCAACCGGCTTGCTTTCATGTGCACTGATCGTAAAGAGACGTAATGTTTTGTTTTTTTTTAGTTTAGTTTTGGCATACTCGCCGCTCTTTTGTTACTCGAGCCTGCCCCAACCCGGTTTTATTTCTCCGTCGACAATGAGCGAGGTCGGCGGAGTTGCGTAAGTGGACATCGCATGTTGTCGGGGGTCCGGGATGTAGAAGAGGTTACTCGGTTGCGGAGTTCATTCTCGAACGTCGTCTTCAAAACATTGGATTGAGTTTCATTTACAAGGGCTCAAGGTTAGTTTGATTAGTTTCCAGCATCAAGGATGAATTAAGTTCTGTGTTGCCGCACTTCTGAAAAGCTAATGGCGACGGATGAATGATTGGGAGTTGATGATGAAGAATAAGCAAATAGATAAGGAAGGCTGGTGGGAAGGAAGCCGCCGTGACCTATTAGTTGGGAACCTCTCCATCATTTGCCTCTCGACTGAGGGAAATCACAAATACAAAATTGATGGACAGTCGCGGGAATCGAAACAGGGCCTCCCGCGTCACTGCCTGAGCCAGCTTGTGCCTCATGGCCTGCGAGGGGGTGGGGGGGGGGGTGTACAACTTGTGATAGGCCATGGTTGCCACGTTGTACGGACACTTGCGAAAACATCGGGGCGCAACAGCACATGCACAATATTGATCAGCGGCGGCGGTATGCAGACAGGGCAGGGGCAGGGGGGGGGGGGGGGGGTGACGTCAGCGACGCCAAGGGTTTCGGCGATCTGGGTCGCAGTGGCGGCGGTTTCCGTCCGTGCAATTGAATTAGACGACAAAATTACAGAGTATCATTCGATTACGGTGGAAATTCAAAGTATCTAACTTTGATGAATAGAACAGAACTCGTTCTATTCTTTCGAGAATAGAACGAAAGTGCAAGAGAAAAAATACAAAACGGTCCCCTATAGAAAAGACACGTGACCTGCCAGAATCCCCCCCCCCCCCACCCTATCCGTCATCGTCTCTACGGATTCGAGTCACGACGTAGGGATGTTGCCAACAAAACAAGCATCAAGTAGAGATGCTTTCACTCTGGCAAACCCCATATGTCCCATAGTGATATCCCATATGAACAAACATACCTAGTGAAGCGTAACTTCAGTTATAGCAGAATGATGAGGGATGAATGATTATGATGATGATAGGGAGATACGATGAAGAAAAGGTAAAAAGATGGTAATGAGGCATTCGTGGCTGATTAGAATGGAACCTTCCCAGAATTTGCCTACGAATTGAGGGAATTACGAAAAGCTAGAGTCAGAAAGTACGACTGGGACATTCGGAATTCTTTCAGAAGCCCTTTTCTAAAACGAAATTGTGTCCCTCTAAAATCATTTCACTTCCATCAGGATAAAATTGATCTGAAATTACTTCGTTTTCGTTAGAATACCGAGTGTGTGGTACTGTCAATGGCACGGCAAAGTATGACATTGTGCGGTGGAACACAAAGTCTTGCAGGCGCCACTGGACGCGAGATGCACTTGGCGCTGCAGCAGTCACTCTCGGTTGAAGGTCGCCGCGCACGGCCCGCTGGAGCCCCCGGGGTCACGTGACCTCGCCGTCGCGATCGTCTCCAGATCCTCGTAATCTCGGACCTTGCGGTGTCCGTCACATCCCCGGAGCAGAACGACGCCGGCAAGGTTCCGGCGTCGTTCTAATCGTCATCGCCGTCGCGATCGCCTGCGCTAATGGCGACGGGTGGAAAGCATGAGTTTACCCGTAAAAATCCCGTTTCTTTTACCGAAAATTGGGTTTTTCACAAAAATTATGAAAAGAATTCTTAATAAATTCAGATATTTAACCATTATTTATTTCAATTACAAACACTGCTCAAATTAAAACTTAAATTACATACATCGATAGTATGTAAATATTCATAAGGTTACGAAAGAGTAGTCGCTGACACAATGTACACTCGGCCAAACTAAACTTGAACGTTGACCAAATTTGAATGACTGCTGGTCATGTCCCAGAACCAATCAAAGCTTGTTATTATCATTGAAATGTAAGGTCACCTACTAGAGTGAGAAATGAGATCGCTTAGACTGACTTCTGATGGTGCGATCTTACATTTATCAGCCTATCAGATTTATTGAACGTTCAAATTTTGTTTGGCCAAGTGTACCTACCAAGGAATCCCACTCAGTCAGAACACTTTTCATTCATATTAGTTACATAAGGGTCAAGGGATACTCAACCAAATAGATCTTAATAATTTATATTGAAAATTACTTTAGGGGGTTCGAATCCTTCCGCCAATCTACCTGACATTGTTGTCTTGGCACTTAAAGTGTTCAATATTGCGAGGGTCAATTTCTATTCAATAACCAAAAAGGTTGTATGAAAAAGGTTTTATTTTATGAGGGTCTGGGAAATTTATGACTATGGAACGTGCTGTAAGCAATGAAACTCTTGAGTTAGGGGGGGAGTTCTGAATATCTTGAGGCCTCACTAACATAATCACAATTAATTTTATTTCAGTATTTAATTTTTTCCTAATTAAATATTAATGACATTACATTATAAAATAGCAGACTGACAAATTGTAATGATTCCGGATGTGCACACAAAATACCGATTTTTTATATTTAGCCGTTTTCTTATGCAGGTGGCCCGAATGAAGTTTTCATTAAAGTGTACTCACTCGTACAACCTGCATTCTAATTAGGGCAAATTGGTAGAACTCATTTAAATATCATAAAATAGCCAGATAATGCCCGGTGTGACTAAGCTATTTTATATTGCCGTGAGTCTTCAGGTTCAACAACAAATAATTGTGAAAGTCCAAATTTCAGTCACTTTTGGGTTTTAAAATCTCATCCCCTCATGCAACCTTAAAATGTTAATAATTTAATACATTAAATACAAAATATACAAAATCTGATGAAAAAAAACGAAAAAACCCCAAAGAAAAACTTAAAAACCCACTAGGCAAATTATATGTTTACCAAAAAAATATGTTTACATACTTGAACATGGACCAAATATAGAATGACCTCTTTACGTTCTCGTAAAATGTTCTTAGTAATTAGTGTTCAGGTATTTGATTGGCAATTCGCATGACACAAAGTTATATTGAACTATCGACTATATTTACTTCGCTATGAGACACGGTATTCGATCACCAAACGAGACCGATAACAGAAACAGTCGCCGCCCATCCTTCAGAAGATGACATTATAGGGCAGTACAACGCCGACATCGGCTACATATAAGGAACGTCAATTTTAACCATGATAAGATTAAAGGCAAACTTAGGGTTATCCCTTGGTACATTTTTAATTTTTCGCTTCGTTAATTAGTAATAATTAGTTGATTTTTGGAGGAAAATTATATATTTTCTTGTCTCGCTGGGTGCCGTATGAAATTTTATTTTAAAAATGTGTCAATATAAGTTTGTCTTTTATCTAATCATGATTAAAATTTGAGATCAATTGGTTCACGGGTTCTCTAATCGTATCGGAAATTTTATCGTTTTGCGCGGTTTTGTTGAATAACCGGCGCCTATTTACCAATGCAAGAAGTAAAAAATAAAAAGTGCTATTAATATACCATCAGACTGATCATGTGAACATCCTATCAAAGTTAAACAATTTATCTCTCTCAAATTTCAACAACGGCCGAGCGCTTGTATCACCTCTGACACCTCTGCCAAAAATAAGCTCATTTGGAAGATGTGACTTGACAGCTGAGCTTCCTTAAGGTGATACTAGCGCTCGGCCGTTGTTGACATTTGAGAGAGATAAATTGTTTCATGTAGGTGTAACTTTGATAGGATGCTCACATGATCAGTCTGATGGTATATTATAAACAACTTCTCGTGTCTAGATTTTGAGATATTGTTGTTTTAATTTCCTATTTTTAACATGTAGTCTTATGGGGGCCATTAAAATCATGACGATTTCCATGCTATTTTTGAGTTTTTAATTTTACTGAGGTTTAACGTTTTTTCAAAAAACTGATTTCTAGATAGATAGTAGGACATTCTATTAGGAAAAAACCAAAAACTAAATAATTTCCCTATACCTTCCTGTGTTACAGTTTTGTTCATTCTCGGAAGGCAATAAATTGAAACCTCGCTATAAGACAGGAGTTGCAAGTTAAATGACATTTTATGATTCTTTTATACTTAAATATAGTTGAAATGTAGGAAAACGTTTTTTTTAACTTGTAATTTCAAGAAAAAATATTTTTGTATATGTATAACATGATGGGGCTTAGGGCTAGCGCAACTCGTGTTGCTAGAAGTATGATGTCACGATAGCAGATAGAAGAATAGAAGATGATAGAAGATACTTCACGATAGAAGTATGATGGCGTGAATCGATGCAGCGGTGCGTACGTCTACCTCCTCGTGTGCAATCCCGCCCTGGGCCAACACAACACTGCAAGTGCGTCCCTCAGGCCTGACCACGCGCAACACTGCAAGTGCGTCCCTCAGGCCTGACCACGCACAACACTGCAAGTGCGTCCCTCAGGCCTGACCACGCGCAACACTGCAAGTGCGTCCCTCAGGCCTGACCACGCGCAACACTGCAAGTGCGTCCCTCAGGCCTGACCACGCGCAACACTGCAAGTGCGTCCCTCAGGCCTGACCACGCGCAACACTGCAAGTGCGTCCCTCAGGCCTGACCACGCGCAACACTGCAAGTGCGTCCCTCAGGCCTGACCACGCGCAACACTGCAAGTGCGTCCCTCAGGCCTGACCACGCACAACACTGCAAGTGCGTCCCTCAGGCCTGACCACGCGCAACACTGCAAGTGCGTCCCTCAGGCCTGACCACGCGCAACACTGCAAGTGCGTCCCTCAGGCCTGACCACGCGCAACACTGCAAGTGCGTCCCTCAGGCCTGACCACGCACAACACTGCAAGTGCGTCCCTCAGGCCTGACCACGCGCAACACTGCAAGTGCGTCCCTCAGGCCTGACCACGCACAACACTGCAAGTGCGTCCCTCAGGCCTGACCACGCGCAACACTGCAAGTGCGTCCCTCAGGCCTGACCACGCACAACACTGCAAGTGCGTCCCTCAGGCCTGACCACGCGCAACACTGCAAGTGCGTCCCTCAGGCCTGACCACGCGCAACACTGCAACGCAGCGGTGGTTTCCGACCTCGGGTTGCCTCGATGTCCAAGTGATAACCCGAAGTTTGTCTTTTATCTAATCATGGTTAAAATTTGGGATCAAATGGGCTTATAGTCTCCAAACGTATCGGAAATTGCATCGTTTTGCGCGGTTTTGTTGAATAACCGGCGCCTAATTAACAAGGCACGCAGCAAAAATGAAAAAGTGCTAGACCGATCATGTGAACATCCTATCAAAGTTACCTATGAAACAATGTTTCTCTCTCAATTTTCTAAAACGGCCGAGCGCTTCTGACCAAGAGAATTTGTCCTTGACCGTGGAACATCCGTAAAATAATGAAACATCCGTATAACTTATATTGGTTGATATTTTGACTATAGAGACCTCCCGTGTTGTGTCTCCGCGAGAGAGAGAAGCGTCGCGACGCTGTCGACGCCCACGCGACGGCGAGCCTCGCCCACTGCGCACTACCGCCCGGGCCGACGTGTGGGGGGGGGGGCAGGGGGGGGGGGGCACCGAGACGGGTTCTTGACCTAACTCAAGCGTGGCGCATGTACGAGCTATGTATAGACCCCATGGCAGTGTGTACAGAGCAGGACAGACACGTGAAGCCGTGGACGTGTCGCTTAGACGACCTATCCGACGAGGAGGTCGTCGTAGATTCATGTCCTGACTCACAGGTTGATAAGATACCGAACAAGGCGCAGGTTTTACTATTTACCGTCAATTGCATAAAAAAGTTTCAGAGGTAGGCCGGTTATATAGCTCAGTTGGTCGAGCCATCGCCCGGTCCCAGGTTCTCTTTAGCACATCCACTCAAAGTTTTCCAAAAACCCAAGCAACTAAAAATTTCAATCATAGAATTGGTAGATATTACTTTTCATGAGAAAACATATTTTATTGATTTTCAAGATATATTTTAACCAAATTTTTTTATATTTTAGCACTATTAAAAATCCAAAAAAATCCAAAGCTGAACATGCAGAGTATTGTGGGCTAAACCCCCACTACCAGCCTACATTACCACCACTACCTCAATTTGTTTTAGTTTTTAATCTAGGAGCATGGAAGTAATAGCATTGTGCTTGTTGCACACCAGACGTTTTTTTAATCAAATGTCTCAATTTGTATAGACACAAATGAAGTCAGTTGTTTGCTGTTTGAGTGCACATAAGCTTCTAAATGAGAGCAGACACACGGATTTGTCTGACGAGAACACGTGACCAGACACGCTCTTGCCAACTGTGCGATACACCGAGACGCATTGCTGCCAACCTGACACACCCAATGTTTATTCCAAAACACGTTGTTCAGAGCTACCAACCTGACAACCCAATGTCAATTCCAAACACGTTGTTCAGAGCTACCAACCTGACACATCACATGACTGTTCCCATACACCACTGATCTTAAGAGCACCTTGCAGCCACGAAATAAAATTGTGTTATTCGTTCTGAGCAGTGAGCGTGGCCCTGAAGATCTTTTTAATCGATTTTTATCAATGTCTTTTACCGATGTAGTTGTTAACAAAATAGGGCTTTGTACGAGTATTGAGAACAGTTCAATGAAAATAATTTCGTAGTTTGGAATAAGTTTAGATTTATTTTTTTCCAACAGATGTTTAGTGCCATAATTTTACTAATTTTCGGGCACTAAACGTCTGTAGGACAAAGTAAATCTAATAAACCATTACAAACTATGAAATTATTTTCATTGAACTGTTCTGAATACTCGTACAAAGCCCTATTTTGTTAACAATTACATTGGTAAAAGATATTGATAAAAATCGATTTAAAAACTCTTCAAGGTCAAACTCACTACCCAGCAGTCTTAATATATTTCGTATATAAAATTAAAAAATACCTAAAACACCATAGGAAAACTGATATTAAACACTTCCAGGGGGTGTGATCCCTGGTATTATGTTTTTAAAAACACGTTCTTCCAGTGAATCCAATTACAGAATATTGGTAAAAACTTGAAGTCAAAAGATAAAACGAAAAATACTTTTTGAAAATCCGGTTTTGTATCTAAACATCGGAAATGCTCGAAGACAATATCGTTAAATTGTTTAACAAAGACGAGCCCGTCTTTGTTTTGCCTATTTCGTATGCAACTGTGTGAGTGAGAAATATTTGCAATACGTTTACTACAGACAGTAGAATGGATTATGCAGGGAGTGTTTGTGCAACAAATGCAGTCGGCAAGTTGCATAGAGATTAGACAAAACACTGCTTCCGTATTAACACAACAATACACTGTAGTAAACATTACATGCAAGTACATTCAGGAACGATAGAGGTCTTCTCATTATGGGATAAGACGGTTGAAATACACTTTTGAAGATATGTAATGTTTTGAGTTACTTTAGGGTATGTCTACGCAATTAACACTATGTGACAAAACTTCCACAATATTATGATCGGAGAAATAACTTTCAAACTGTACGCTACCTACTTGTGATCTTCAAAATGTTTACTATAAAATGTTTTCAAATTATTAATAATGTTTGATAGTTATTTCTCCGATACAATACCATTGTGGAAGTTTCGTAACATGTAGGTAGCTATCACGTATTTAATTTAAAAATATGAACAATTTAGAAAAATAATTTAAAGAAAGTATGTACGCATATTTGTAAAACTTAAAATAATACTCATCATGAGAGAATGGATAAAAAGATTACAAAAGGCTCAATTTCGTGAAGTATAATCCGTTTTGTCTAAACTGTCCACTTAAACTGATAGCGATTTATCTATACGCGGACTCACAGAGCTTTACAGCTTTAGTTAATAAAAGTCCTCTTTCAAGTCAATAAACTCCTTAGAAGAGAACTTTCCAATAAAATGGGACTTTTCACAAGTGTAAAAACATCAAATGTCTCAAGAAATTATGCTTTTGAGTGGTTTCTTTTCATCTTCTCTCGTGTCTCGCGGATTGTGGATAAAAAGCCCTAGAAATAAACCAATCCAACACATCGTATTATATAGTTTGATTGGAAAACACGATCTGCTCCAGACTGTAATCTAACTTGCCTTCAGGGCAGATAAACAATGTTGGAAAGTCAGAGTTCGTATCGATTATAGACTTAAATACTTACAACACTACTTGATTCGCAACAAGGCATCTAGAGAAAGACAAAGTCCAGCTTACCCTAGCTCGAACGATTGAATTATTCGGATATGACTAGATACACCCACAGATACAAAAACTGAGCTATTCCCCCATAATATAGCATGAAGAAACGCGCAACATTTCTGTAAGTGGGTACGTTTATGTCATCCTCATAAAAGTTTATATATGTATGTGTATCTGAATTATAACTTACAAATAGATATAGGGCCTTCCCGTTTGATACAGCAGTGTAGGTGTGTCTATAACTCGTACATACCTGAAAATAAACAAAACACAAATTGTCAGACATATATTTATCACAGAGCTACATCTAATTGTGAGAAAGAAATTTCGTTGTTATCTTTCATGGAGACGTAACGCATTTTACATATAATTAAAATATTGAAAGTTTCTGCCCAAAGCAAAATTCTTTGGAGACAATTCTGTTAAATTTGAAATAAATTATTCACCGGCGAGTGTGTGCGTCATACGATCACGACGGAGCGTAGTTTTGCGCGGGTTTGTTGCGAAGCAAACATAACAAATGGGAAATTGCTAATTAAATGTAATTAGATAGATCAAGTCAACATTCTGGAAGAGAGACTCTATCTTCGATAATATTATTAGCAAGTACATTCGTTCGAAGAGTCAGACCTGGTAGACATAACAAATTCAATGCTCTCATCTACAAATTAGTTCCATTAGTTTCAACGCAACTCGCAATGTCTAACCAAGCAAATATTCCGTATGGCTAAACACGCCAGTGGCCATTTTGAAGAGTGATTTGGTTGGAGTGAGGACTCATTAGCCGTCACTTGATGCCGTCATTAAGTCAAAGTGACCATTAGAGTTCCGAATTCGTGTCCATCGGGCACCTTCGCATTAACTGCTTCAGTAGAGAAATCACCTGCGCTGCCCGACCTGAAATCCTATCACTGCCACCATTTGTGAATGTGCATACCATTTCTGCCACCATTTGTAGATGAATACCAATTTCTGACACCATTTGTGAAATCGTTTCCCATTTAAATTCAAATTGCAACGGTCTTTGTGACATCAAAGTGAATTTTAAGTTACTGAATTTACACTTGAAGTTAATAAATTGCAAGTATTTAAGAATGAGGAGAAGAGGTTTCTTTGAACTGAAGTACTGTTAACTTAATAACTGAATCATAATGCATTTTGCAAGCAAGTTACGGATTTCGAAAGCGTAGAGCTTGTTCAGCAAGTTGTAGAGCTCTATATGTGTCCACTTTGAAATCAGGAAACAATGGGTCCTTATTCTATAATAAAAGCGGCATCATTTCTCCCTGAAAACGTTTCATAACAATGGAACTCTTATAGGCGTGAAATGATTTTACTCCGAAATGAATTTGTTTTCGTTATGAATAACTGATTTTTTTTCAACTGTAACAAGCATTACGTCCAAGTATTCGAACTTGCGCGGTGCATTTCGTGCGCGGTGACAAACAATGTCCAACTAAACGGAATTGAAACCACCGCCAGTAAACTTGTCCGACACTTCGGCCGCTGGCACGTCACCAAAAACACGGCAGAGACGAGCTCGAGAGCCGCGCCGTCGCAGTAGCTGATCGTCACGTCATCGCTGTCCTTGGCAAACTTCTAGAAGGCCATCCGAGAAGCCACTGCCCTGCTTCGTCGACTTGTGATCGCGTTCGAGAAGTTCAAAACTCATGTGTGTGGCGCAATCTTAGTTCATTGTCGTGTGGCATTCACTGATTGGATAACAAACATCTTCCACAGAATGCGTGATGGATATGATCAAGATGTGATCAAAATGTTATACATTCCCTTTCATCTCGACCGTATCATTCCTGTGAAAATCCAGATTTTAGAAGGGTACGAGGGTACGATAAAAGCAATTTCCTAGTTATAATTGAAATAATTGGCCTGAATTTACACTGCTCTAGGTGGTTACACAGAAGTCAGTGATGGAGCCTCACTCTGGATTTGTCAATAATATGTACCTCAGAGGTAGACGGACGGAAGTCAATTTCAATCATTCTTGAGGTGACTTCATAAACCATTCATCCAATCGTATTTGTAATGGTGACACGAGTCTTTACTAGATAATTGTTTGATATATTTAGTTGTTGTTATATATTTAATCAATTATTAGTACCTATCATTATTAGTTTGTAAGGCTCTACCACCTGCCCAATGGTGCAATTTGTAGAATTAAACTGAATGAATGAATGAATTCATTGTGTAAGAGAATACTTCAACATAACTGTGCTTGATGACATCAGTCAAATGACAATTGAAAGTCTTCATCACAGCAATGTTCCACGCAAAAGTGAATCGCATTCTTTGTAATGATTCTCGTAGCTAAATAACTACTTGACTTCAACAATCAATAAGAATTGGCATGGCGAACAAAAATAACACTGCGTATCTCCAGCAGTGAGTGAAAGTGCTGCCATCCATTATCTCTAACGAGTAGCGTCCTGATTGATGAAGATTCCTCCGGAATCGAGTTCTATATTCGCGGATGATTCGCTGCCCGCCTCGTCGGCTCGGTCGGGTCAATGTTTCCCGCCATAAACAACTTGAATATCGTTGCGTCACCGCGACAGGCGAGATAACCTTGGCGTTCTATTGGGAGCGAGTGCGTGTGTGCTTGCGACGCCGGTTCATCGCCTCCGCTCCGCGTACACATCCGCAACGCTCGGGGGGTGAACGCGTTGACTAGCGAGCATTCCAAACATTGGCGTAACTTCGATGTTACGCGGGGGGGGGGGGGGGGGGGGAGCGAACATTTGATTAAATGATTTTTTTGTCTGGGGCTTCACGTTGCACTGTTCTGCAGCGAGGCTAATGGCGACCGATGAATGATTATGATGATGGTAAAGAGTAGATTAAGGATGGAAGGTGGGAAGGATCGGTCGTGGCCTATTAGTAGGATACCTTCCCAGCATTTGCCTGTCGACTGAGGGAAAACCACGAAAAAGACCCAGTCAGGAAGGACGGCCGCGGGAGACGAACCCGGGCCTCCGGATTACAAGTTCAGAGCGTAACCACTCAGCCAACCTGTTCCGTTGGATTGGATTCCGATTTGGATTCCGAATATCCGTTGGATATTCATTCACCTTTGGATTGAATGAATATCACAAAAACAAAGAATAACGCCATAATTTGTGTTCCAATCGCGTCAAAATGTACAAATTCTATCGGGAAATTGAAAAATGTCCACCCGCGTGTTGTTGTCCTCCTTACCTACTACAAGAATTCACAGCACCAACTGGATGTACAATTATCGAAAAAGTACCAAACGGTATTTAAAAATTAACCAAGAAAGATGCAAACTAAAAAAGTATGGGGGGGGGGGGGCTGAAGACTGTACCCAACTGTACCGCGTGAAGTTACGCCCCTGATCATGGAAGACCTTGACGAAAGCTTTTCTTCCAGATCATCAATCAGTAAAACCCTAAAACGGAGTTTATACCAACTATCAATTTTATTGTGAAGCCGAAATACCAATCTCAATCTTGCTACATATAAATTGGTGAACGAACAAGATAGCAATGCAACTTTTGTCGAAAAAATTGACAGCGATGACCTGTGTTCAAGAGCGCATACGATACAGATTATCGAGTCATCTCATTCTTAAGTTTCAACAGGAGACACATCGCTCGCCGCAGTCGATCGAAACCAGTGTCGAGTGAGTGTGAGTTCTCGATATCGACGAGCCACAAAGTTACACAATCGAACATGCACGGGGAGACGGGGACCATTGTTGGAGAGAACATGGCAATGCCATTACTTCGGAGCCTGTATGTGATGAGAGGGGGGGGGGGGGGTCTACTGGAAACAAAATGTTATTATTGCATCGCATTCGTATTTTTATAGATCAATCCTATAGATGCGGTATAATGTTTCACAAGATAAGATATACGCATATTGTTGTATTACCACAATTTTTAGGCAAAAAGCATCCACATGTATAGAAGCCGAGGACCAAGTTGTAAGACCAACGAAAAAGCTGAGAATTATTACAGACAAAACCACGTCATGATTACAACACAAAACCATAATCACAGGAACCATGGCATTTTAAGAAAAACATTTATATCACACATCAGCATATTATCATTGAAGGGCTCCATTTCCATTTTACGTAATCATCTTAATAATCTATTAGTTTATAATTAATATCAATATTAGACATTT
Source organism: Leuctra nigra (assembly GCA_934045905.1). Taxonomy (NCBI): domain Eukaryota; kingdom Metazoa; phylum Arthropoda; class Insecta; order Plecoptera; family Leuctridae; genus Leuctra; species Leuctra nigra. The sequence continues at coordinate 8,036,621 of OW203770.1, forward strand.
ATTATGCCTCTTTTCAATTTATTGTGTGTTCAGTCATTAGTGTGCCAGTGTTTTTCTTCTTCATGAACTATCAATTTCTAAAAAGAAGAACTAGACGAAGATGAAGTTATGAGAGAATATTTCACAAAGCGCAATTTTATATAATTGGTCCTCCAGGAAAGCGGAAACGACTGAACCGACGGAGAGTAAGGATATTTAATGGGACGGGAAAAGATATGATAATAATGAGATGAAATCAAAGAGCAACTGACAAAATAGTGATGCAAAACGAACGACGAATAAATGCGACCAGACGAACAATTTTCCGCAACTTTTCCGACATCTTAATTATAATTTCCATGAAAAGAACTTCCAGAGTATAATGAAAAGTTGCGATCAACTTTCAAGTCCAATTATACGTGGAGTATTGGAAAGCTTCCGTAACCCGATTCGATTCATCTGTGAATTGTACCACTGTGACAAAGAAAAAGTTTGTTGTATCATTTGTCAAAATCGATCCCAACAAATTGAAAATGTCTGCAAGCACGCAAATGTACATACGTCGTCGTTGTCACTTCCTCGATTTAAAAATCATTACGTCACGCTGTCATGGCCTGAAGATGATAACCAATTGAGTATTACATCTTTCAGACGTTTTCCATTCCATTTGACAAAACAAAACTCAGAAAAGAAGCGCACGTCTGTTTCCAAATGTGGTAAAAAAATAGAGTGCATATTCGCATGTGACAGTAAATTTAAAAAATATATATTATAAAATAAACATATTTGTACCGACTTTTAACACCACAATATGGTCACACCAGGGTTATACATTTGCCTCTCTGATGTATGCATATCACAAAAATAACATGGCTGTCATCTGTGCCTACAGTAGCAAAAGAGAAGAAATCCATTTCCTACATTTTAAATCACATCCTTCTGGAATCGTAATCGAGTTTTCTCTGCAAACTGAAAATATGACTGAAGTCTTTTGCGCTCAGCCCATGAAGAATCATGCAAAAGACTCCCGAATAAATTCAATTTCTTCCATTTTCTTCGATGAAAATATTAATGCTATTTCCGATTGAAATTAAATTATTCAGCTTTACATTTACATACCTCCAACGATAAAAACACAGAACAGTATATTCAATTTCTCCAGTTTTTTGCATACCTAACTTTTTCTTTGATAATATTATTTCTGATGGAAATCAAACTATTCGACGTTCCATTTACCTCCAACGCTCAAACTAACAATCGCTATCCCACAGATATCGGCATTGTGTTATATAACCCCCTGGACCCTTACCTAATATCGCCAAATTTCAGTAGCACCGGTGTTACTGTAGCACGATCGGCTAGTTGCCATGGCGACAATGTTAGCTCTTATGGCTAAAACTTATAAAACAAAAGTTGTGCTACAGTAACACGGTGCTACTGAAATTTGGCGATATTAGGTAAGGGTCCTGAGTCTCACTCTCTAAAAGAAGTGATTCTATCAGACCCAGCCTCAACATCTCTCGAAGTGCATGACAGGACTCCCGACATGAAATGACAAAGTAACGCTGCATCACTCAATGAGAAAACTACATTCTCCTGTTTCAGACGGATCAGAACCTTTCAATGACACTCAGGATGTCAGATCAGGTGTTAGAGGTCGGCTTTGAAAGTAATGCAGTTTCTTATTGACACTAGGGACTTTTTACTCTAGAAGACTTGAAAGCTACGTCAATTCTTTGAGTGTCGGGTGCTGCAAGCGCGAGCGATTTTGCTGCTTTTTGTAAAAATGCAGCTTTTGGAGACAATACGATTGGAGACAAAATGGGTTGACGAAATGATCTGAAATTTCAATCGTGATTATAGATAAAAGACAAGCTTAGGGTTATCCCTTGGTATATTTTAGTTTTTTTGTTTCGTTAATTATAATAATTTAAGTGGATTTTTGGTGAAATATTAGCTCTTTTCTTGTCTCCCTGGGTGCCGTATAAAATAAAATTTTAAAAGTGAGCCAAGTGATAATTACCTAAGTTTGTCTTTCATCTAATCATGATTAAAATTTGAGATCAATTGGTTGACGGGTTTGGTCCCCAATCGTATCGGAAATTTCATCGTTTTGCGCGGTTTTATTGAATAACCGGCGCCTAATTAACAAGGTGCGATTCAAACATGAAAAAATGCTACTAAATATACAATCAGACTGATCATGTGAACATCCTATCAAAGTTACTTATGAAACAATTTCTCTCACCTAATTTTCTAAAACGGCCGAGCGCTTGTATCACCTTAACGTCGCACTGTTCTGCTACTAGGCTAATGGCGATGGATGAATGATGAAACTGGGGAGATGATAAGATAAAAGTTGACTCGGGAAAGACGACATGGAAGAATCGAACTCGGGAGTCCAGAGTGTTAACATCCGAGCCCATTTGCTCCGAACGAGTAGACGTTTGGAAGGCAGTGCTCGTAGACTGAGGAACTGCGTCAGATAGACTGAGGAAAACCACGCAAATCATCACGAATGGAAATAATTGCACAACGTCAAGAATATTTGCATACATTTTACTTTTCTTGAAAATCGTTGTATTCGTAAAAAATTTCAATTTTAGATGAATCTGGTTTAGTTCTGGTAGTTTAGCAGAACACTTTATGCTACATTTTCAGAACATTCTCCTGGTTTCCTGCATTCTCCTGGTCAAAAGTGTCGGTAAATTTAATAATTCGATGACCAAAAGATCGTTGCTTCAATACCTACTCGTGTAAATTTAACTCTACATTCATCACTCCCCAGAATACGACTCCTTTTTCCTCGTAAGAACCTTCAAAGGGTAACCAAAACGAGCCCCCGAAATAGACCCTTACTCATTACAGTCGCGCATTCTTAGACACCCCTGACGTTACGCCATATCTATATCAAAGGCAGTTTGTATACACCCGCGAGTAACTAGCAACACCGTCGCCGAGACGAACGATCGGCAGTGAAAAGGATACTCCTCGAGCGGATGTTTCAACGTGACATCCTACGGAAATTGACCGTTCCGATCCAAATGATATCAACAGAGAGGCTGCTTTGATGAAAGAAGTTTCAGCACGGCGACAAAAAAAGTGAAATAATTAACTAACAAAATAATATATAAAATGTGAAAAGATATTCAACTGAAATATTATGATCATTTAAAATATCAGAAAGTCGTGCCAAATCTCCTAATTATAATTTCAATTCAGATGTCGGGAAAGATTTCAGGGAGGCAAAAACATGATTTGCTGATTTGCAGAATGGCTGTAAAAAACAGAGGGTTTTCAAAATGATTTGCTCGTTTTTGCTTTTGGGATTTTTTAGTTTATTTAAAAAATAAAGTTATTTGATTGTATAAGTTTTGGAAATACTAGAATAAGAAGCAATGTTTAATATAAATTATGATGAGAGAAAATTGTAATTTGTGATTAGTGACGTAAATCTAGTGGTTTTAACTAATTTTCTGACAGGTTTTTGGTAAATTTTAGAATTTTGGAATGTACACTCAACAAATGATAAAACGGTATTTGAAAGAAATGGATTGGCTGAAAAAAATGTGATGGCGTCATCTCATGCAGTCTATGCTAACTCGTCATCTACCTCTAGTAGGTGAGCTCTGATTTCATTGATAATAACAAGGATTGATTATCAAGGAATCTGACCAGCAGCCAATCCGTTTCGCTCAAATACCGTTTTATGATTTGTTGGGTGCAAATGGCTACAAACGGCCATTATTGAACATGTTACACTATAGTTATTTCTTTTCTTGACAAGTGTTTTAAACTTTATACACCTAAGGTTTTTATTGTAATTTATTTTCAAGAACTCACTTCTTCAAAAAAAATCTGTTTTTTTCAAATGGGCTGTGGAAAACCATGTCTACCCAATTAGTAGGGAACCTTCTCATAATTTGCCTCTCCACTGAAGGCAAACCACGACAAAGCTCAGGTAGGAATCAAACCAAAGCCTCCAGCCTATGATCCGACTTGCTCCGTGCCGCAAGTATTTAATAACCACTTCATTTCCTAGCTAAACTTGATGTCTACATGATTAAGACCAACACAAGTTGTTCTTGCAGGTAGTTTAGAAGGCCGGCGACGGGTTATCACATAAAGGACAGCCTTGGCGCGCACAAGGCCGTCGCTAAATCACGTTAATCTCGCCGCTAAACAATGCGGCCGAAGTACACTCGTCAGCGACGACGGAGACACAAAGGCGTTTGACCGTACGTTGCGCAATGTGACATTGATTTGATGGGGGGTCATTAGTGGATGGAAAGACGTCAAAGGAGCTACAGTTCACATACTCACAATGTGAGATAAAATGGCAGGGTTCAGTTTACCTTCCAACAAACGTAACCAAGTGGCTTATATTGATAAATTAAATGTAAGATATTGTAAAAATGTAGCAGAAAAATTTCAAAATTATGAGATTCGTCGACTTTTTTATCGTAAATTGGTGGATGTGATCGAAAGTCACCGTCAAGAAAAATTGCAAGAGCCAAGATTCTTTTTTTTTAATATGTGAACAAGGTATAGTATAGGTAGCAATGGTCCAACTGAAAAGGGGAGCTAAATATTCGAATTAAACTATTGAGAAAATTTGGCAAACAGTGGAATCATAGAATAAAGAAACTGTTCTATGTTCCGTTCTAAGAAACATATTCTATGATGGAATCTTATAAATAGTGGAAAATTCTGCTTCCGAACAATTATTTGTTAGCCATGTCAAATTGCTTGACCCAAACATCCACCTGTCAAATTAATTTTTGATAAGAAGTACAATAATGGGATGGGGTACAGAACTAAAAACCAGAAACCGATATTGTTGGAAGCGGTAGTACAGATCCGGAGTTTACGACGGCACAGCGAAAAAATAGGTCGGGGCTGTCAGTTGGGAACCTTCCTCCAACAGTCTGTTTAACGTATCAGTTTACAGAACACTCAAACTAAATGCACATGCACTTTACACGCGGTGGTTAAACAATGACCCCATATTAGTTCGATTTCATATAGGTAAGGTCGAGTAACCTAAAGCAAGGTTTACACGATTCACGTGTTTCCATAAACAGCGACAAAGTTGCGATTTGACACCCGTGGTGCCATCTACCACCATTATCAGATATATTTAAGTCCACATTTAAGCTAGCATCGGATCGAGAAAATTTAACCGACTCCGCCCATTTTTCGTTCACGGAACTGATAGCGTTTAGGGAACCTTACAAATCCGTTTTGGTGATTGTTGGAACGAAGAATCCCAGCTGATCCACAGCACTATTTTTACAGAATTCTGAATTCTGATTTTTTTTTAGACAATTATTTTTCAAATTTCATGAATACATTTTAAAGATAAAATCACCTTCAACAACAATGTGTCACTTAAACATTATTTTTTTCCCCCAATAAGCTGGCCTGAACTACAAATATGGTAATTAGACATCATCGGTCGATCTCAAGGAAATAATTAAACAGTGGTTTTGACCGGAGATTTGGCAACTAAACACTGATAATATGGCCAAGGACAATCAGGTGCTAATAGACCGTGAAAATAGACTACAAGAACATGCCGCTTGTTGTCGGACAGAACCATGGTTGAATGATATTCTTCTCGTCAACCGGACAGAACGAATATATGACGGCAATCACAAGCCGGTATATGTGTTGATGGACCAAGGGTTCACAAAATTGTCTCCAAAATCAAGCAGACATAAAATTAAATAGTAATCGTAAAATGTAATAGTTTTAATTGATTAAAATGAGAATAATAACATTCTGTTCTATTCAACCCAACAACTTTATTTTTTAAATGTACCCTCCGATTGATGTAATAAAAAAAGCTAATACGATATTTTTATATTGTCAAACATATTATTATGAATACTGTAGTGTTCATAATATATTTGGTATTGTATTGAACCTTATTATTGCAATTGATATATTTGTTTTTATTTGTTGTTTGGATCAGCCCTGCAAACAACATGTTGGTTTTGTGGTGAGAGAAAAAGAAACAAATACAAATATAAAAAAAACGAGTAACGAAATATCTCAAGTAAAAGCCCAGGTGGAAATTCATTACCTACACAAAATATAATAGAATTGTTAAAAGTTTGAACGAATTGTTAAATCTCTGCTATCAAAATAACAAAATTATAATTTTAAAATCCCGATCCGTAAAATAAAAACTTACAACAAACTGACATCAACCATATCCTCACATGTCAATCAAAAACAAACCTGACATAAACACTTGAAAGCAAAAGACAATACATAAATAGGCGACCTATCTATCAACTATTATGCTCGATATAGGACCTACTCGGTCAAACACCACGTCAAGCCCACCCGGTCGACCCCAATTGCGCTTTAGGACCAACGTATTTAGAACAGGCGGACAAGCTCGCGACCTAAAAAATAACAGTTTATTTTCGCACTGTTGGCTTTCGCTTTTTCGCGCGAGCAAATAATTTATTTATAATTTTTGAAGAGCGCCCAAAGAACGTGCGGATAGACGAGGGGCAGAGCGAGTCTTCGGGTATGCGGGGGACAGCGTAAATGACACGAGAGAGACGCGTGGCTGAGCGTTGTCAAGCGAGCACGGGAAAACGCAAAAAATCGTCGTTAAAGAGTTTAATGAACTATGCATATCGGAAGCATTAACAAAGTGGATTATTTGTGGATTTTGACTATTTATTTAGAAAAAATTGTATATTTTATTCCAGTTTGTAGAACAAATTTGGGATTATGAAAGGGATCTAAATTGTGAGGTGTAGGTAAGTCTATCTATACCTCAAAGGTAGAAGGCACGATGTTCATAATTTTGTTTTTGCGTTGCACACTTTTGGAATGACATAATTTCAATCGATATCCAATATCGCAATCGCAAAAGTTAACTTATAGAAAGGCCCGTAAATCTGTGAAGGTTGATCTTTTTGCATCAAATCAAATATCTTCAGCAACAGAGCTTTTATTTATTGATCGTAATCCACTTTCTCATTAAACCTATACCTCTCGCTATCCTAGAATCATTGTAACGGACTTCCGGCCTTCTAACTCTGAGGTACAAAAGCGAGCATGGTGATTGTGATTGTGATTGTGATTAGTGAAGGGCCAGGGTGAAGATGACGGTGCACAATCTCACGGCCGACGCGCTAGATTGTGATGGAGAAGGCGTCAACGACAGGACATAGACGAGTTGCAAGCTTCTTGAAACAAATCAGGTTCGAGTTATGTTCGGGATATTATTCAATTTAGTTCTACATTCGCAACTACGTTCTGCAACTTCGAATGATGATGAATGTCCGGTAAGGATGGACGATGGGAAGGTGGCAGTCGTGGACTTAGTAGGAAACCTTCCCAGCATTTGCCTATCGATTGAGGGCAACGAAGAAAGTACCTTACTTAGCAAGAAGTAAGAAGGACGACCTTGGGAATCAAACTCGGGCCTTCAGAGTTCAAGTCCGCAGAGCGATTTTGCATCTTTTTGCATGTACTTTTTTGGATACAATTGGAGACGAAATGGGTTGACAAAATTATTTGATATTTTAATCATGATTAGATAAAAGACAAACCACAAACTTATGGTTATCACTGGGTAATTTTTTTATTTTTTGCTTTGTTAAATAGTAATAAGTTGTTTTTTGGTGAAAAATTAGCTACATTCTTGTCTCTCTGGGGGGGCGTAAAAACTTTGATTTATTAACAACCCTCAGTTTATTCTTGAACAACATCATACCAGTTTGTAAAATTTGGGATCAATTTGTTTACGGGTTTGGTCTCCAATCGTATCCGAAATTTCAGAGTTTTGATCGGTTTTGTTGAATAACCGGCGCCTATTTGACAAGGCACGAAGCAACAGTAAAAAATGCTACGATAATATACATTCAGACTGATCATGTGAACATCCTATCAAAGTTACACCCACTTATAAAACAAGTATTCTCTCTCAATTTGCTCAAACGACCGAATCAACACCTTAATTATACAATAATATAACATTACACCCTTTCCGAGTTGACGATTTCTTTGCCATAGTGTAAAGTCAAACACATCAAACGGCATGTCGTCTTGTTTTATTGTGTACTCAATTGTCTGTTTGTATCTGGAAATAGGAATAACAACGCAAAAACGATTGGCAGAAAACATAGAAATACGTGTAATCAAAAGACTCGCATCTGAGCGATTCCAATACTAACAAGACAAGCAATTTCGTTTCTATTACCTACATGTTCAACGACGTATACTCTTGCACAACAAAAATAACTTAATAAACATACCGATGGATGAAGTGTATAACAAGCATCAAAAGTTGCCTATATATCCAAATGGTGTACCTTTTCAACTTTGAAAATCACAAAAACATAACAAACACATTAGGAAAAAGAATCGTAAACAAAACGTTAAAAACACAAATCGGGACAAAATAAAATAGGATTGTCACAAAATATAAGGACCCAAAAGTGATATTACATACGTATTTTAACAAACAAATAAAATCAGGACAATTCTAAAATCAAGAACAAAATCGGGATTGACGCACCAAGTAGGTACTACTCCAGTTTGCCGTCAAAAGAAATAACAAACAACGCATCAGATTCGAGGACAAAAGCCCTTCTGCGAATCCATTAAATAAATTAGCAAACCGTGTATAGAAGATTGTACAAAGACGGATGATTGTCCGGGGACAATTAGCAACAGTGAAGGTCGCAGTTACAAGAAACCGCAATAATAGTCCATTCACCCGGCGAGTGTAACATATTACACCCGCTACGGGGCTCGAAATCACGCCCCACGGGGTTCTGGACTGCCCCCGGGCAGAGGATGAAGTGGGGAGGTTGCAAAAGTCGGAGCGGAGAGAACAGAACTTGGAGCGATGATGATGTCAAAGGGGGCTGAGGGGGGACTGACTAGACAAAACACCACGTGTCCACGTAAAAAAAATAAGATATTTAAAAATTCCTGAACAAAGGATATCAAAATGTCAAACAGATCATCTAAAACCCGAAATATCATAAAAGACCAAACAGAGACTCAAAATTACACTATTATTTTTAATCATAAATGAGGTAGGTATGTGCCTCATAGTCATACCTCTACCAACATTTAATATAAAATCCCGTCTACTACAAAATAAATAATCGTGTTGATCCCACACAAATACGAGATTGTTTACCACCCGCCTTCCCCCTGTACTACATCAATATCAGAAATACGAGATTGTTTACCACCCGCCTTCCCCCTGTACTACATCAATATCAGAAATACGAGATTGTTTACCACCCGCCTTCACCCTGTACTACATCAATATCAGAAATACGAGATTGTTTACCACCCGCCTTCCCCCTGTACAACATCAATATCAGAAATACGAGATTGTTTACCACCCGCCTTCCCCCTGTACTACATCAATATCAGAAATACGAGATTGTTTACCACCCGTCTTCACCCTGTACTACATCAATATCAGAAATACGAGATTGTTTACCACCCGCCTTCCCCCTGTACTACATCAATATCAGAAATACGAGATTGTTTACCACCCGCCTTCCCCCTGTACTACATCAATATCAGTACAACACAGTGATATTACTTCCGTCATATACCGTTCAAAAGAAATTTCATCAAAATACTTGCAAACTACATGTGACTCAGGCAGCTAGAATATTGCTATTGGCTTCTCTTATAGATACAAGAGAGTCATAAAAAGTATAATATAGCAACTTCCATTGTTCGTCCTGTGATCTATGCATGGCAGACTGAACGCAATTATCCTGGAAGCAACCTCTACTATTCAGATTCGCCTTACTTTAATATCAGGCTAAAACAGGTACTCTGCGAAGAAATGAAAATCTTAAGACGGCTGAGTAGTGAGCATGGCCTTGAAGAGTTTTTTAACCGATTTTAATCAATATCTTTTACCAATGTAATTGTTAATAAAAATAAGTCTTTGTACGAGTTTTCAGAACAGTTCAATGAAAATAATTTCATATCTTGGAATGGTTTAAATTAGTTTTATTTTGTCCTACAGAAAATAAGTAAAAATATGCCACTATGAAATTATTTTCATTGAACTGTTCTGAATACTCGTACAAAGCCTTATTTTATTAACAATTACATTGGTAAAAGATATTGATAAAAATCGATTAAAAAACTCTTCATGGTCAAACTCACTACCCTGCAGTCCCATAACAAAATCATACACCGTTTGAGCACAAACTGGAAGTGATAGGGCGAAAAACACGCGCAATAAGTAGGTAGGTATCAAGTATATAAATTTGAGTTCATCTCTGAGGTCGGCTGAAGTCCATACAATGCTTTTACTGCCGCCAAACCACCAAGATGACACTTCAAGTTGATAGCAAATCAGTTTTAGTGGTATTAGCCAAGTATTAAATGATCGTATTTCTATACAATTACAGTATAATTCTACTATCTATCTCAGTGGCGGCATCTGGTGGCAGTAAAAAAGCAAGATGAACTATTTCCACATTTCAAACAATCTGAATCATTCAAACGTTCTGGCGTTCGAAGAAATATTATGCCAATTGAATTTACCTCCGGGTTATTAGACACCTAAGACATTCGCAAATCAAAATAATCTAATTTCATATTACAAAGCGTGAACTTCGCGAGAGGAAATCGAGTTACTTGTCGGGCTAATGACTCTCCGCTTTCATCCCCCAAGCAAGATTCTATTGACGCAGGGCGGTGGGGGCGAGCTGCGAAGACGTGGGGGTGGGGGGAGGAAGACAGCCAATCGCAAGAGATTAATCGAAGGTGTTCGGGGAACTAATCAATCACCTGTCGTTCACATCGGCGGTGTCGTTATCTATCATCTCGCGCAACGAGATGAAACTGGAGCCCAGCTTCCGAGACGATTTCAAATCAATCATCGGTAGTATATTCGACTCTCTGCAGACTTGGAACACCTCGAGCTTCGCAAAGAAAGTTCCAATTGGTGTATCAAATAACAGCTAGCGACGTTCAATTCAATATAGGAATACACCTTACAGTGATGTTGAAAATGTTTTAATATAGTTTTTTTCAAACTCGGAATGTTTCTGTGCGCAAGACGAGAATCTTACGATAAAAATAAACACTCGTCAAAGAATATTAAATATACGCAAATTATTTACTGGGCTAGTGGAATCTAAAAAACCAACAACAGACGACGAATATGCAATTACGTACCTCGGAAATATTGCGCAGTATTTTTAATTATCTACCTAGTTTATTTAATATAGATACTGGTGAATTGTTCCAGGAATAGTGCTGGGAGCAAAGTAGAAAAAAATAAGAAAACCCCTGTACAAGAGATTTTACACCATCGTTACAAAATAATGTCTGGGGCTCCATCGAGTAGTCGCGTATTGGAAGAGACACACAACCTGCGCACACGACACAATACAGACGTGGTCTAGACTCTGAAAAGAGTGCCGCGCGGTGTTATCTACTTGAAGGGATCGCCGTCTCAGTGGCTGGCGTGTTAGTGAGTACTTGAACGTGTCCCGGTATCCAGACCACTCTCATCTGGCCGCACTCAGGGGTGGGCGGCGACCGAAAACAACACCCCCGTGCCACATGCCCTCGCCCTAGCCAGAGTACTTTCTCAATCTCAATAGGGTCGATGTTCAGCGTCCCAAGGTCAATACATCACATATTCCAAATCAAAAGGCGAGCCTAATTCGAAATGCGCACTGCTTTCCGTCAGTTCATCCATGAAACCAACAGACTGATAGATAGATAGATAGATTATTGTGGTTTAACGGCGCGTCAACGACGAGGTTATATTGCGCACATTAATTTTTGCATTTTTGCATTTAACTTTGTTGATATAAGTGGTGGACATGGGGAGGGGTCGACCTAACGGGCCCGATCCGGGGGATTCCAACACTGGTGGGGAGGCCAGGCCGGAATGGGGACGGACCGGGGGGTGTGAGGATTCGAGCCGGCGGAACCCGATTTCAGGGGGATCACCATCTCGAGGGGGAAGGCCGGCCCGAGGGGAGGGGAGGGGACCGCAAATTCAAGGGAGGACATGGTTAGGCCGACCCTGGCTGCTATTTGTCTGGACCTCACCACTGACCTGTCCGGCATGGGTAACCCTTACACATGAGCATATGCTCGCCGGCGTAGCTGCAATGGATCATTGGCCAACGCAAACCCCACCACCGCGCTAAGGTAGCAGCCTTCGGTGGGGCCAACAGACTGATCTTGCTAGAAATCACCAGGGAGACGAACTGGGTAGAGATGAAACCTTTTGTGAAAAAATGTGCCTTATTTCGTTTTAGCTGCAATTCGCGATCAAAACCTAAAATGAGATTCGCGAGCCATTTTTGGAGATACAGTTTTTGTCTCCTGTATCCCGTCCTCTTGTATCTACTTGTGTAGCTCTTGTCCATGGTAGAAGAATATTACTGTTCCTAATATCCTAATCCAATATAATATCCATCCGATAATATATATTATCTATCCTAATATAATCTCCGAGGTCTGATCGAACTCCAGGCGCATGTGTTTTTAGAAATACATTTCACATGTCAATTGTGTTGCGTCGAAGTCCCGGACAGAGCTGTTCTCATTGAATATTAAATCCTTACTGTAGATTCAAAGCTATTAATGATCAGAATCCAATAAGCGGATTAGGACCTGGGAATGTAGCTCTTTGAGTCGTTGTCTCATATTTATTTTATTCCCGAACAAAATCATTTCATTTCTCCACTAAAACGGATTAGTACCTGGGGAATATTGTATCTCAACTCAGGAGTCCTCCCGGGGGTTTAAATAGGTCGAAGCAACCAGAAACATCGAGACTGCATGGATCCATGTTGTTACAGTACACAGAGCGGCCGCTGTTTTAGGTCAAGTTAGTTGACGCCGTGATGAGAGCACAAGGGGGGGGGGGGGGCACGTGACTAGCTCTAATAGATGCAGAGGGAGGGGAGGGTCGACCTTGGACCACAGCGCTCGTAATCTCCCGCTCGCCGTCTCATCAGGAACATCCGATGATGGGCTCCATGGAGCATTTCATCCGTCAGTACAGAACGCCCAGAAGCACGAAAAATGTTTCAATATCGCTATTTCATACACCATAGTCGCCACCTGAGGTCGCCACTAAGATTGAATTTGCTATTCATAGTTTGCACGAACGTCTTTTGTTTTACATCAACAATGTAAAAAAGTATATTTTCGGCCATATTGGTGACAATTGTCAAGTCGATTTAAACTAATATTGTCGGTTATAGTCGAAAATAGTTTGTAAATAAGTGGTTTTATACCTATAAGAACTTCTTCTGCTGCCTACAATTGCACAGGTCATTATCAAAAAATACTGAAAAACAGATTGACAGCCGTTCTGACAAGTATCACCAAGATGGCCGCGCAACAATGAGATGACGTCATGTGCAAAGCATGCATACTAAGTTGCTGGAAATTATCAGCCATCGCTAAGCAAGATTTAGTCGATCTTATAATAATCAAGTTCGCAGATGTTCATCCAAATTTCTGTTAGTAGATAATAAACGAAAATTACTGGATCCTTATTTATCTAGTGGAGCGGTCGCTCCACGCCAGCCAAGTCGTACGGCGCGCACACTCTCATATAAAAAGGCTAGAGCAACCCACTTTTACTGTATGCATCTATATTATTTCCCGAACGGTCTAACAAAAGAGATTTTGTTCCGATTTCGGACCGGTCCAGAGTAGTGCTAGCGTGATGAACTATGACGTTAGGTAAGCGTCCTGGGAGTTATGCTACTTAATTAAAACCACCCAATTGACGCCATCCGATGCCAATATTCAGAATATCTGTTACCCATCACTCATCACTCATTTGACAAAACTCTAGCGTGCCAACATAATGTCCGCCCTCAGTCTAAATTCAATTGTTTGCAATGCTACATCTTGAAGCAGGTATAGGTATTTTCTTTACCATAATTATCGTATGCGCAAACAGCTAATAAAACGCGCCACGTACAAATGAGCTATCAAGCCACAATAGGCTCCAAGTACCATCTAATCTTTAGTAATTATAACATGTAGTTCAATTTATAGTGTCGTCTTGGTTGCTATACGTAGCCCAATTACATAATATTTACAATTACGAACAATATGCCAAACAACACGTAATTGTCGATTCTTGAATTATAATAAATTTCCACCACATTAGTTATCTAATAACCGAAATAATGTAATTGTACCCCTGTCCGGGTCAAGGTTCTTCGATTGTTCGGATTATACAAGCCTATGGGAACTATGTTAAAACAGCGGCAATAATGTATTCCCAATTGTATATTGATCAAAACAAGGTGGCCCGTGAATATTGATAAGGTATCGAAACTGTGTGTACTGGCTGAAGAGTGCTTCAGATCAAATATGCTGAGACCAGGTCAAGGCAAGGACTAAATTATGCACACACCGAATAACTGTTTCAACATTGGAATTAATTGCATTTTGATTTAAGGAGCAAGTTAGCTCAGGAATAACGTTCTGGACTTGGACAGACCGAGGTTCCAATTCGAGAAATCGTATAGGTATTTGGGTCAAAAACTCGGCGAATTGCAGTGAGTTTTCTTTGATAAATATCCTACAAAAATGTAATTCAAACATAGGATAGATTTTTAGGTTTCTACCGCCATATGAGTAATTATCGAGAAGTATATATAGCCAAAAATTTAACTTTTGTCTTTTGGTTATCGACTTATTTTCGAAGATTTACGAAATTTACTCATGAAAGCGAGAGTTATAAAAGAAATTCTTGTGACAAACGTACATTTATAGTTATGACGCGTGTTAAAAGATTCAACAATAACGTGAAGAATCTGAGTGGTGAAAGTGCCAGACTTTCTTCACGTCATCACATACCCACCGGCGACTGGGTTCAAAAACACCTGATCGTCAGTGTGAGGTGCAAGACGAACGGGTGCTCCACTGAGGTGGGCTTAGGAAGACGAAACTATGTGTTGAAAGAATATTGTCGACGAAAGACGATAATATCATTAAAAATGTAATAATATGGGAATGTTATTTTAAAGTGTCTTCGCTTATCGATTCCATTCATTTTTACTACGCAGCTTGTACTTGTGATATTATATATATATAATTTATGTGATCAATTAATGGAATAAAAATGCGTGTAATGACGAGACATTGTCACAGGAATATTGTTATCTGAGAAATATCGACGATCATGTTTCATTTTATTTGCATGATTTGAGTATCAGCAACAACAGGAACAGGGATCGCCCTTCCTGACTGATGTACCTACTTCGTGGTTTATAGGACAGACAAGATGGAAATGATGGGAAGGTGCCCTACTACTCATAGTCCACGACCGCTTCCTTCCATCCTTCCTTCCCATCATAATCATTCAGTCGTCGCCACTAGCCTAATTGCAGAACAGTCAACGAGCTAAAGCAATAAAATCAACATTTAGGCACTGCCCCTTCCCCCTTTTTTATTTTGATCAGTTGAAGGATAGTTTCGGGAAATGTACAATTTCAAGAAGTATTGACAAGCACACATGGTCTTGAAAGGGGTTGCACAGGGGGAGAGGAAATAAATATCCTTTTATCATTTTTATGCTCAGTAAACGGTTAAACGTTTAAACGGACATTTTGAGAGCGTTTAAACGTTTACTAAACTCCTCAGTTTTTCCCAGCACTAGAACCTAGATCTTGTATAATCTCGTCCAGATTTAATTCCCCCCGTGCTGCCTCGTGTACCAGCTGTCACAGGACACCCACTGCAGACACTCCAGAACGCAGTCCTGCACAAACTGCATGCGATGCAGTCAGCATACAAGAATATGCACGTGATGCAGTCCCACGCTGCGTATTATTTCGCAGCCGATGCAACTTGCATTCAGTTGCATCCTTAAGACACGTGCATACACCGAAGTGCACGGGAAACTTGACTTTACCATTTCCCTCTCGACTGAGAGATATCAGACACTGCCCTACTTTGCTCGGCTGTCCTGAATAGAGGATGCATAGACCCTTATTCCAATGCACCAAGGTCAAAGAATTATGCTTTATTAGAAAATGATCCTTAGAACGTATGGCATTAAGGTGCTGCAAGCGCGAGCGATTTTGCCGCGTTTTGCAGGCACTTTTTTGGATACGATTGGAGACAAAATGGGTTGACGAAATGATTTGAAATGTTAACCATGATTAGATAAAAGACAAACTTAGAGTTATCTCTTGGTACTTACATTTTTAATTTTTTGCTTCGATAATTAGTAATAATTGGTTGATTTTTGGTGAAAACTGGTACATTTTCTTGTCTCGCTAGGAGCCGTATGAAATTTAATTTTAAAAATGTTTCAAGTGATAACCCTAAGTTTGTCTTTTATGTTATCATGATTAAAATTTGAGATCAATTGGTTCACGGGTTCATCAATTGGTTCATCAATTGGTTCATGTCATAGTTTTGAGCGGTTTTGTTGAAAAACCGGTGCCTATAATTAACAATGCAAGAAGCAAAAATTAAAAAGTGCTACTCTGATCATGTGAACCCTATCAAAGTTATACACCCACTTACTAAACAATTTTTCTCTCTCAATTTTCTAAAACGGCCGAGCGCTATAGTATCACCTAAAGAGTGAACACTCTATCTAAAATGACCCTTAGAGCATCTGTCCATAAGGTCGAAGATGTGATAATAACGTATAAGAAAATGACCCTTAGCGCGTGATGTACATAAGGGCGATTATCTCTGTATGCAGGGCTCTTGTGCGGTTTCAATACACGGCCTACTTGATCACAGCGACGGCTCATGCAAATGATCGGGTTGTGTTCGATCTCATGCTTCAGACACGTTTGATATTTAATGCATGTTTAATGACGTACAATGGTGGAGTCAATCAACGCCTATACCTATTAGTATACTGATACTATACTATGTTGAACCTATACTGATATTGGGATTGAGTCAAACTCACATGGGAATGGGATTCGAAGACATTCATGTCTTCGAATGCTTATGGTTATGCTTGCAGTAGCAAAATTGGTTTATTTTAGACATCAATCATGATTGATGTCTATGATTGATGTCTAAAATAAACCAATTTTGCTACTGCAAGCCTAGATTTTGCCAAGAATATTTTTAAATAGGTTGTAATAATTATTAACCAAGATTTTGCAAATGTTTTTCAGCAACCCTAAAAAATCAGTTCTGTCTGGTTTATACTCGAATGATTTTGTAATAAAATCCAAGTAAGCTTCTCTATTAATCTAAGATTACTTAACTTAATCTAAGATTGTAATTGACCGTGACTAATTTCGTGACATTGTGGGCCCATATTCTATATGAATCCTGCTCGTGACGTCACAAGGGTAGAAAAATGGAGGTTGAGGGGGTAGGGGAAATGTGTCAAAGCTATAAATAATAGCTATAAAATATATTTATCAGTAAAGATTTAACTTGAACATGTGTATGGATAAATATTGAGTATATTTATCGTGATACCAGCGCTCAGCCGTTTTAAAAAATTGAGAGAGAAAAATTGTTTCATAAGGCCCGGAATAACCAAAGTTAAATGGTGCTGGATTACTAACTTTTGGATTAAATTCAATTGTTTCACTCATTTTGAGGTATCTGATTGGCTGTGCCGCCAATTTAGTCCAATATTTAGTTAATCCGGCTCAGATTAACTTTGGTTATACCTGCCCTAAGTGGGTGTAAATTTGATATGATGTTCACATGATCAGTCTGATCCAATACCAAAACTATATTGGAGAAAATTTATATTAGAACTGAATTACTCGTACACACTATATTCTAGGTTTAACTATTCACTTTATTCAGTCTTCGTTATCAGCTAATGTCATAAACTGACATAATACTGACAAGACTTCAAGTTCTAATCATGAATGACGAATTGACACGGAGGCTTAAATTGGCGCCAATCAAATATTGATAACCTTAAATACCCTTTCAATATTATCCCAACTAAATAACCTTGCAACGATGCCAAATATATCCTAGATTTAAAACTTTCATTTGGATCAGAGTGGATGATTGATTTGAATTTAGTGACGATGGATGGACGGTAGGAGTAGTGTTGGGACTAGAAAATTTTCAAGATGAAAATTTTTAAGACCTGTTGAAACTTTTTATGAAAATTTTCATAAAAATACTCATTTGCAGAGGACTTTTTAGCATATTTTCAATTTTTTATTTTGTAAAGTTTTATGGAGGTGTTTTACATTATTATGCGTGATAGAAATATGTTTAAAAGTGTCGGTGCACCTACCAGAAAAATAAAAAATAATAAAAAAAAAAAAAATACCGTCCTTAGGATTCAAAACATTGAAAATGTTCATGAAATTTTCACACAAAAAAAATTCATGAAAAATCCCAACACTAGGTAGGAGTGAGGCGGTCGCAGACATGTTAGGATGGATTTCCATCATGCTTCTCGACTGAGGGTAACCAGTCCACCTCAGTCAAGGGGACATCTGAAGTGAAGACATATTGTCGTCGAGTGACACGGTATAGGAAAGGGCCAAGTGAATTTGTTTCCGCAGCATCTTTCACGCATTCGATAAATATGCCATGAAGAATATTCAAATATCTTCGGCCGCTGCTTTTGTTGCCGTTGATCTTGAAATCTCAACATATTATGAGAGTAGTTAATTTCTTAGTAGCTGATGACTGATGAGTAAGATCATGACGAAGTTTATTTTCATGTTATCTTTATTGTCATTGTATTGTTTATGACTACCATTGATCAGAAACTGAAATTAATCATCAGTTGTAATAAATCACTAGTACATACATTTTATGCAATTACTAAGACCGCTATTTAAAAAAAAATATCTAATAAAGGCAGTTATTTTAAAATCAGTCAAATGTATGTCTAGGTTTATTCATTACACATCTCAAATTACCTACCTTACACGATATTTGTATAAAAACAAAGAAAATATACATGTTAATTAAAATGTATGAATTACTTAATTGACATTTACAGACAATCCAGGCTACCCTAATTTCAAGTTATCCAGATATTAGTTTCCAATAAAATCTATCAATTTACGAAGATCTCTACAATCTTGCAAAAATCTTGGACCAAGAGTTCTTATCAGCGAAATTAAATTGTATCAGCAAACAGAAACCATCATAATATTCATAACGAACCTTACGCAAGCACTTTCCACTCTGCATTCGCCTCTAGTTATTATACACATGGAGTGTTACCAACATGTTGGCGTTACACCATTTCAATGGCAAAGGCCATTAACCAGGATTCTGACGTCACGGCTTTTCAGTAGGTAAGTCTCCAAAGCAGACTAATGATCTATAGATGGAAGATTACGTGATATTTACATCAAAATAGACAAGAGTCAAAAGTGAATAGATTGTGGGGCTTTGAAAAGTTGGTGGAATGAAGTTGCTGTGAAACTAAAAAAAAAGTTAATTGAAATGAAAATAATAAAAAAAATATTAGTAGGTAGCTTCCATACGTTTAGTTTTAAAAACAATGATAGCTGAATCTCGATTCTAAGTAGTATTTTATTTTGTAATAGTAGGTAGCGTAGAAGCAAATTAGAAGATAAAAATATGTGCGTGCATAAAGGGTTGATAAAGTATAGATAAGGGGGATCGGGGTTGTAGATACTTCTAGGTAAAATATAAGGGTAAAAGTGGGGTGCTATTGGAGTCTAATGTGAACCATTATGGCAGCATACGAGAGCACTTATCGATTCTCGATTTTCGAGTCTTGAGGAATAGGGAAGTGAAGTCAAGTTTAGATTTAAGAATACATATTTTATGAAAGTTGAGATGTTGTTGAAGACAGATGTGGTAGGTATTATTTTTATTGTGTGATGAATAGTTTTCAAGGAACGAATTTACAAAGTTTGGTAGATTGTAGCTATCCATGAAACACAATTTGACGTCACACGCCGAGTCGGGCCGTATAGATAATGTTAGCCAGAGCTGGTTCTATGCATCCCGTAACACAGGGAACACGGCGTGTGACGTACAGCTTGTTTTTGCAGAGGAGTGAAATGTCGAAAACTAATAAATTAATTATGGGAAATATATTAATTAAAAAAATATAATAAAATTTCACATTGCTTTTTGAGGCTATTCTGTATAATAAACAAAATATAATCTCACATTCACCATTCCCCATTAAACTACTTTTGATTCTCCAGAAGATACACTACCCTTCTACTAGATACCTACCGGTTTCAACTGGGAAATATCTGAATGACAAGCTGTGTGCACATCACAACATAACCCCACATTCGCACGAGCCGACATAAGAACTCCGTCGACGCGTCACAGGTCAGGATTACGTAACCCTCCCAATGTGCAATCAGACAAACACACTATCAGCTGAGCCGATAAGAATCACGAGTCCAACGAACCTGGCGGGAGAGAGATAGCGACACCCATGAGAGTGAGTGAGAGAGAGTGGGAGAGACCTTGTGAGGGGGGGGGGACAGGGTTTTGACCCCGAAACACACTGTTGACAACCGCGGCGACCTAGCTACAGGCAGTGTGTTGGGGAAGGCGACATGTGGGCGTTGTCAGGGGCGTTGCCCCCCACCCCTCCCGTCACCGGTAAATAATTTAATAATTTTACTTTTGGATGTCGGTCGAAATATCGTTTTAAGTGTAATATTCTTTTTTTATGTTCTTGAGGAAGGTAGGATGGTTCGTGGCCTATTAGGTAAATAATGACATAATTTGGCTTTTGGATGACGGTCAAAATATCGTTATCAGTGTAATATTATTTTTTTATTTTATTATGTTCTTGAGGTAGGTAGGATGGGTCGTGGCCTATTAGCAGTGAACCTTCCCATCATTTGCCTCTCGACTGTGGGAAACAGACAGGAAGGACGGGCGCGGGAATCGAGCCCGGGACCAACTTGTCCCGTTCTTCCACCTGAATCGCCCGATGCCCCAGGTCGCCGGCATAATCTCTCCGCCTCCCACCGAAGCAGATCGCCTCGCCTTCTGATGATCCGCAAACCCACACCTGCCCCCCCATGAAGATGCGTGCAGATAGATAGACGCAACAGAACTTCTTTCTCGAACAGTGGATGGTTGCTATGAACATTGACCACGAGAGAAGAGAGAAAGAAACTTTCTGAATCTCATTTCTTGGGCGATTTTTCGGATTTATGCCAAAATTAGTCTACTTGGCTGGTGACTTTTGATGAAATTCTTGGCAAAATAACCCAAGATATACTGGTTTGGTACGTAGTTGTACCTAGTGTATTTCACGGTGGTATAGCTCGCACGGATTGCTCATGCAAATTACGTTTAAAACAGTTTGTATTTCACGTCTCGAATCAGCTCTTGTCAATTCCTTGTGACATAAGTACCACAAGGTCCAGTTTTTCAAAGTTCTGCTAAATTTTGAACAGTTGATTATGACTAGGACAATGCCATTACTTGAAAGACCAAGCATTGGAAAAGCCGCCCTAATGGCCGGTATAATATCCCACGTTAGGTAGGTACGTATAGGACTATATTAGTTTTCGAACTTCGACCTTATATACTAGTGTATAAGGTATACAAGAGTAAAAACATTGCGATGACTGTAGAACATTTATTCGACATAAAGAAGCTGTCAGATATGTCAGCTATCTTGCCCTCGATCAAATGTAAAATACATGCTATATAGTCCAGAGTACATTGTCATGATTGTGTTTCTTACTGAACTAGTAGTGCTGAGTACCTGATCGCTGGTAGCGGGTAGGTATCTACAATTGAGTAGAATTTAGATCATATCTTGTTATTGTTTGTAGATCATGACAGAGATTATACTTGATAAGATAGATCATCGTCTACAACTCCATATCGATGAGACCAGTGGCATGATTTTTAATTAGCAACATGAACTTTGTAACAATACAATACACATCGGTATCAGGGGAGAAAGGAGTAGAATCAACATAAAATGATCTTGCAGGTCCTATTTCAAGTGGATATGGTGCTTGTTATTTGTAATTTAAATAGGTACCATTTACCAATGATGAAACAAGATGAAACCAAGAAACTATAACAACATACCTACATGTAGACTACAATAAACAAGTAGGTATCACATTTCATGGCATTGCCCTTTTCAGTGACGTAAGTTCCACTTTTACCCTGCCAAATTAGCTCATACTTGCACTGCAGTGTTGCCATATTTACGGCACAGTCATTACTCATTAATTTTTACTACCTACCTACTTTTCTTTCTTGAATGGTCATATTTCCATTCAAATTTGAATGGCGTCATATTTCTATAATTTTTATAGTTTTGCGCGGTTTCGTTGAATAACCGGGTCCTACGAAGCAAAAATAAAAAAAGTACTATGTACTAATATACAATCAGACTGATCATGTGATCATCCTATCAAAGTTACACCCCCTTATGCAACAATTTTTCTCACTCAATTTTCTAAAACGGCCGAGTGTCATTCCCATCACTCTTGTCGGCTCCTCAAATACCTACATCTCAAGGCATGAAATTCGGATTCAAGAATATAATTCCGCCACACGGTATAAGAAAGACCAAATTATACTGTTTGCCAAAATAACCCCATATCATTTGACACCATACAGATTTAACATTCAATGCTAGACTTTTTGTGGATTCGTTTCCTCTTCTCTCGACGTGCATAATGAATCGATTCAACCAACAATTACCTCTATTTAAAACATAATTCGCACCTAGAAAAGACGTCATCCAGCAGACATTACGTTCACGAACACAAACAGAAATTGCCGAATGATCGACATTAACAACCTGTGAATAAGCTGCAAGGTTGGCCAACATTACCTGAACAACAAATCGCTCTTTATCGGCCAGTGAACTGACGTAAACAAATGTCGAGAGTGTACTGATAAGCAGAGACCGAACATTAAGAACTATGCGGTCGACTGGAGATTAGAGAAGTGGCTGCTTCTTATACTCGATAACGCTGTATTCGTTTTCCTCTAACGTGGAAAACGCTGAGTGAACGCGTTGGGAAGCAAGCATCGAAATGGATGGAAGACCTTGACCAAGCCAAGAGTTCAATGCAATCATGGAGAAAAATAACTAGAGATAATCAGACTGAACAATATTTCTCTGGAATAAAAATTATGCATCTACACATTATTTTGAATTGTGAAACATTTTTTTCTGCAGAAACAAGTTGTCTGAAACGATGGCGAGTTTGGGTTGCAAGTTGCAAGACCAGTGACTATATTTAACAGCCACGAAGCAAAATAAAAAGCGAAATACAATCAGCATTTTATAGGGACACATACGTACAAACATTCTCACACTAGAAGCACGGCCGAGCAATACTTATCAGCATTAGGTGAAGACGAACTCCAGGGAATGTTGTGTGTTTGATAAAAACTGCCTATCGAGCCACCTAACCTCGTCCCCTAGTACTCTACAGCCACTTATCAGTCACACTTAAGGGGAAGGAAGAGCCTCTGAATGAGGACCTCGGATGGAAAGCAGTTATCGCCCCGTCTCGTTGAAGATAGACTAGATGTTAAAGCGACAAAGTTGTGGAGAATGAATTGCAGATTGTGCAGCGTTGACCACTTATTTGAAATTTTCAATCACCTTAAAGTTATAAGTAGTTATATGTTGCGTAATTATTGAGTAAATAAAACTAATAATTTTAAAAATTGGTTCAACGACGCTTAAACTAGATTTAATTTCAAGCAACTTTGCTCTTGAAACTTTTTTTCTAACTTGATCGGTAGAGGCACAATTTGCTTTCTCACACCATCAATGTTATGAGTTTTGCATAAAACCAGGGGCACTGAAACCGACTGAAGTTGCAAGCAAACATTCTGGGAGTTCCAGTAACGGTGTGGAAGGGGATGATGGGAGGGTCCTAAGAGACAGCATGGAAATATAAATAGTGCACTGATAGCGAGAGTTTGTATGTCAACAATAATCATCAGTTTCCCCGGCATTTACACAATCAACGACGACTGGAGACAGACGGACCTCAGAGTTGTCTAAATCATCTTACCTAATTTATAAAAATCTATCTATCATAAAGTGTATACCGTCTAAAATGATTGGAAATAGCCTAAAATTAAATTTTCATTGTAAGTTGATAAAATGTAAGTGAAAATTTTCAGAAACATAGAATGTTGATATTCAAAACAGCCATGTACAAATCTTCCCAACAATTTAATTTATCATAACATCATAGCAACAATACTCGGGGTATCCGATCTCACTTCTGTTTACATTTTTTGCATGGGAACTAAAGTCGGAAGAAAACATTCATATCAAACATTGTTCCCAGCTAGACCAATCACAGTAATGACAACAAATTCGTCGCCAAATCTGATCCCGCCTTATTTACCTTTAAAACCCACGCCTACAATAGCAATTAGGGCTGATTCTCTAGGAGCAGTCAGCCGGTCCTTCCCCTTAAGTGTCCCCGCAATCAAGTAGGTATTCAGAGTTCAACGTGTCGTCGACATTCGAAACCATTGAGTAGGTACCTAATCATTTATTTTCAGAGTTATTATTTCTTTTGGCTATGTTTTCTTACAAAGATACCTAATAAAAGTTATCACCTGTACACCTAACAAATCATAAAAGAAACGGATTGGCTGCAGGTCAGGTTACTTGACAATCAATCCTTGTTATTATCAATGAAATCAGAGCTCACCTACTATAGAGGTACAGATGACGAGTTAGCATAGACTTCATCGGATAAGGCCATCACATTTTTTCAGCCAAACAATTTCTTTCAAATGCCGTTTTATCATTTGTTGAATGTACATCAAATGTCACTAATACTACGTACAATAATTTACAACACACTCTACAAATTCCTTACCTTATTTTGTAGACTCGTTGGCAATTTAAAAAAAGCACCAGAAGAAAACGAATACCGCAGAGCTGCGTAAAAAATTCTGAATATTGTGTCACTTGTTTTTATCCACTGTCACCATTCACTGTCAAACGCAACGTTCCAAACTTCACAAAAAACACAACGTCAATACCGTAGAGGATGCCTACACGAATTAGATCTCCTAAAACAAAATAGTTCAGTCCGCAAAGTCAATTCTCGTAAAAACACACGCGGGTAAAACGCAGTGAAATCTTTCGAATAGTTCAGACGGCAGGGTAAGCTTGAACAGGGAGGGGAAATGGATTTAAACTTTTAAATGTCAATGAGTAGGTGAAGGTCCCGGGGAAGAGGGGCCGATTCCGGTTCCCCCCACCACCTCGGCCGAATACAATGGAGCCATCGCGCCTGGACGACAGCCTGCAACAGAGAGAGAGGGACAGTGTCAGCTTTGTGTCTGTAAGAGAGAGACAGTGTCAGATGGGCGTGCTCGTGGAGAAATGTTTCGAACATCTTGGGCGCCGGCAGTCTGATTTTTTAATATTTCTGAAAAAGTCATGCTGTCAGCTCAATATAGGTATAGTTCATAGCAAGAAATTATTTAGGGTAGCTATCTATACCCAGAGATTGTAACATTATAGGTTCAACATGGTATAGTATCAGTATACTAATAGGCAGAGCTGGGTAGTAACTTAACGAAAGTAACGCGTTACCGGTAACGCGTTACTTTTTTGTAACTTTTACAGTAACGCGTTCCTGCTATGATAGAAGTAACTTAGTAACGTGGAAAGTTCCTTTTTGTTGTGGAACTTTCACATTTATAAAAGTTCCTTTTGCAGTTACTTTTAGAGCAGAATGTACCTCAACATTCAAAACTACACCATTTCCGCCCTCAAATATGTACCTGATTTTCTCTGATAAGGAATTTTAGGCCACCTGCACAAAACCGCATTCCAATCACGCCGTTCATGCTTAGTGCGTCACCAGTTCGCCCTCTCACTTGCACTTGACCAACCCTGCCGTGGCATGGGGGAGGGGGTTGAATTAGATGCAAGACTTCTTACTGGGAGGAATTTCGTTGAAAATTTTGTTTTCCACAGAGAAAAATTACAGCCTGAATTTGTGTTTTAGCAAATTGGCTGCATTCCGGAAATAAAATAGTCAAGTAACTTTCAAAGTAACTCTTCATTGAAAAGGAACTTCCAGTTCCTCTGATTAGTTGAGGAACTTTAACTTTAACTAGTTCCTTTTTTTCGGAAAGTAACGTAACTTTAACGCGTTCCTATTTTTTTGGTAACTTACCCAGCTCTGATGCTACCTACCTTTTCCGTAAACAAACAATTTATAGGTTTTCTAATACATGTTTAAACAAAAAATGCCAATTGAGCTGCAAATTTGTTTTTCTTCTGAGTAAAAATCCAATACGACCCGCCGGGCATCGCTTCACATAATTATAGAACGGTTCGTGTTTTTTGGACGAGTGGCGTCACTCAAGTTCTACAATTTCCGTTTCAACATTGTTCGCAATATTTTTTGAGGGCAGTGCCCCACTCAATCCCTCCCCCTCCCCCCCCCCCCACCCCTTCCGGGCAAATATCCGAGCGGCGCCCAAGCGCAAAAATAAATTTTAATAAAAATCAACAGATCCGTTTTCATTTAGTAAAAAGTCTAGATGTGCCCCCCCCCCCCCCCCCTTTCGGGCAAATATCCGAGCGGCGCGCCATGGCAACATGATTCGATATTGCCGCTTCCAGGGTATATTGTAAAATGTCAACAAATATTCTCAGTGATTAATATTTGTGTTATAAAAAGACATACCTTTGTGAACACTTCGTATTTTCATGGTTTAAATGGGTTTAAAATACGAATTTATGTTGAAGTTTGGTGCACTGATGTTAGGTAATATAAACATTGTACCAGTATGATTACCGATGAAAATTGTTGTTTCACATTCTATTTGAGAAACATTGTTGATACCAGGAAGACCTCATCAGAACGCATGAAGTGTTTAGAGCACATGGTCATTCATTTGAGTTTAAAACTTTGTCAAATTTGTAATAGTCACTAAAAATATTTGTTGACATTTTACAATCCCCTGGAAGCGGCCATATTGAATCATGTTGCCATGGCAACGAGGTAAACATTTTCTCATGCAGGATGCCTATAAAATCCAACAGATCCATTTGCATTCAGAATGCAGATGTGCCGACAAATGATGGAAATTGTCTTTCATAATAAATAAATAAATAAAACCATTCATAAATGGTTTCCCCCAACCCTCTATGCTACGACCACCTCCTTACCACCGTCCATTCCTTCTTCATCATCACCACCTCCATCAAACCTAGTTTCAGAACAGTGTTACGTTCAACACAACTCAAATAAAAACCATTTCTCCTTCTCCGACCCATGTTCGACTCGCTTGCACCTATGCTCTCGCTCTCTCCCACTCGTGCGCCAGTCGACTGTCTGTCTCTCTCGCACGCACGGGCTAGTGGGAGTCGGCAGACCTTGGACGAGCGTCTAATTGAGACGGCCATGCGCATGCGCCGAAGCGAACCCAGTGGAAATAAATACATCTCGGATGGAGTTAGTAACCCGTTCGCCAAGGCCACATTGCTATATTCTCTCCGCAGTCTCGTCCTTCCATGCCGTTCGCCAGTTCCTTCGGTTGCTAACAGAGAATTTACAACTCCCCGCCAAGCGTAGAATCCTGGGGATGGATTCACGAAGAAGTATTCTCTCCTAATACGTACTATCTCTGGTATTATCTTTCATGTATTAAATCAAAATATATATTGTTCTGCACGAGGCTAATGGCGACGGATGAATGATTATGAGGATGATTGGAAGATTAGGGGAGGATGGAAGGTGGGAAGGAAGCGTTCGTGGCATATTAGTAGGGTACCTTCCCAGCATTTGCCTGTCGACTGAGGGAATACCACGGGAAAAAAACAGTCAGGAAGGACGGCCGCGGGAATCGAACCCGGGTCTCCGAAATACAAGTTCAGAGCGTTAACCACTCACTCTATCAAAAGATAATACTTATTATTAGCAGATAGTACTTTTTGTGAAACCAGCCCCTGATAGCCTTGTTGACGTTACCGTAAGGGTGATTTTCCAATACAGAAGTGTTATACATTCGACCTTATCGAATGTTTGTGATGAAGTTATGGTTACTATTCCAGCATTTTATAGCATTCCCCTACAATTCTCGTCGTGAAACTATAAGTAAATCACTAAATGTGGGATTTAGAAATGGTGGAGGGAGTATGGTGGGGAACCTTCTCATCATTTGCCTCTCGACTGAGGTAAACTTCGAAGTCCGGAGTGTAAGAGCAGGGAGTGTCCTATTGCTATTGTTGCAAAATCTTCAATCTATAATATACCAACCAATGAACCTCCTGAAGGGGTCTGGACTTTTGGGATATTGTAAACTCCAGCGATAATCAATGTAGGTACCTACACTACTAATTAAGATTGGGCGACATATTTTGTTTAATTTTGGGGATAGATTAAATTGTCATCCGTAAAATATATCTACGTATAAAGAAAGATACGTAGATAATTTTTGTAGGTGTTTTGTTTTGTAGGTACCTAGTACTTACTTTTGTAATGTTTCAAATAATTTACGGTTTAGTTCAGTCTGAACGACCTGCAAAATATTACCTCTAGGTCACATGAACAATTGAAAATTCATTGATGGAATTGTACAAAATGTTAATTATACCTGTAACCTGTACCCCTAGGTACACTCCTGGCCACTGAAACTGGCCCGCGGTCAATGTTCAAGTGGCACTACGGCTTTATTTATTTAAAGTAATTTATTATTAAATTTTCATCTCAAATGAAGGTTGGAACTCAAATGAAGGTTGGATTGGAACCATGGTTGGAACTCAGTGTAGGTATTCAGTCAAGTCTTTCTGATTGGATGTTCACTTGATCAGTCTGAATTGTATCATGTAATTAGGTAGTACTTTTTAAATTCCCTTCGTGATATCGATAACACTTTAAACCACGCAAAACAATACTCGTCCGGGATCGTTTACCTTGCTGACTAGTGAAACATCTTGACAAGACATCGGCACGATGTTAACATTTTGGCAAATCAGCCAATGGCAAAATCAGGCAAATGGCAAAATACCAATTTATTTAACATTTCACAAAAACGTGTTACCATTCGAGAAAATAAGGAACACGACTGACCTCTGGTAGATTCTTTGGTACTAGCTATAAGGGTGATAATGGAGGATATCAGAGGGATATTTATATAAATAAGTACCTACCTATAGTTGTTTGTTATGGCTGAAAAAGTAAACTTATATCTTAATCTAAATTTTTCACTGCCCTATGGAACCACGAATTTCAAAATAAAAAGTGCATCTAAAAAGTTTCCTATACAGAAGTGGCTCCATCACGTATCGCTTATTTGTTCGAATAGAATAAAGGTGTTACTGTGACACGTCTTTTGGTTGTTTTTTGTCTACATTCATTTTTTAATTATTTTTTAGCAAATATTCACCAAAATACAATAAAATTAAATTTAGATCGATTCTCTTACACTACCAACGATTCCAAAACGTCTGCAAAACAGCG
This sequence comes from Leuctra nigra, assembly GCA_934045905.1. Classification (NCBI taxonomy): domain Eukaryota; kingdom Metazoa; phylum Arthropoda; class Insecta; order Plecoptera; family Leuctridae; genus Leuctra; species Leuctra nigra. Next base: position 8,066,032 of record OW203770.1, read on the forward strand.
AAATCAAACCTCTACATTCTCAGGACATTTCGGAGGATAAAATCATCCAACATCGACCTTCCAACACCGAAAAAACAAACAAGGAAGCACAGTCGAAAGTTCCTACCCAGTCCCAAACGCATGGTCAAAAAAGGGTGACTTCTTATCTCCACAACTGTTTGTAAAGGATGAGCTGTCTCCCCCTCCTGACCCCCCACCAAGACGACCCCAAATCCAACCGCCCCTCTGCTGCTGCCATTGCGATGACCCACTTCTATCGCCCTACACACCGTTCAAAACCACATCGACTGCCAGCCGGCGTTATCATGTGTGGGACATAGTTCGCCACAGACATGTGACGAGTGTGCTGTATGTAGTGTCAAGAACATGTTTCTAAAAAGTGTTCGCATGTCTCTTTGCATGATCTGTACTTACCCTATGTAAAATGAATTCATATTATTTTGCAATTTTTATCAGTCAAATGAACTAAAAAATTAAAATGAACTTTTAGCTTAGTTGTTACAAACTGAATGATAAAAGAAATAAGTCATTACCTACCTAACACAATGTTAGTATATGTACCTCAGTGGTAGAAGGCCCGATATTCATTTCAATTATTCTTGAGGCGAGCTCAAAAACCAGGGATACTGACTTCATCCAATCATTTGTATAATTTTTACACGGTCAATTTGAAAGAGAATACCAAAATCCGAGGACATGAACATCGGACCTTCAACCTCTTCTGCTGTATTATGCACCGGCACTAAATTAAATTACTTAATGTCTCAATGATATAATGTTTAGAAACCTGGGCCTTATTAAAATATACCAATTCCAATATTTTGTCGTATCGATTTCCATCCTCAGGTTTGACAGGATTCTGTTAGTAAAAGAGCGCCTCGCTCACATCCCTGTCGATATATCGCTCTCCTGTCAGAAGACAGGCGATGAGACATCTATTGGCCGGTGCTGCTTTTATCATCCTGTCTACATGACATTCCAGGCTACCTATGATCCAGAAAGTATACTGTCCGATGCATGCAAAAATCCCACCTTTGTCCAATTTATGAGAGTGAAACTTTAGTAATAAAATTCATTAATTTGAGCAGACAAAGAATATGGTAACAACCTTCCGAAAGTTATCATAAAAGTAAATCGGTAGACCCCGCACCATTTAGTATCAAACTAACTTATTAAAAGCCTGAATTTGTACCTCTGATTATAAGTCTTGAACCAAACTTTGAATGAGATATAGTAACAGTATAATGTTGTTCACTATTCACTTCCTATAACTTATATTCTCAATAAGTACCGTAAAACGGGGCGAAGTGGACCACTATGTAAAAGTTAATTGTTTCTCTTTCTTCTTTGTCAATATTTTGTAATGAAGATTAAATTTTTTACCACAATAGGTACATTTAATCAGTTCTCTTCACACTAGTTTTACATCAGAAATTAAATATTTTTTTTTCTATATTTTCAAATCCATTTATAAAATCATTGCAGGTAAGGCATGGTGTGTGAAGAGGGAATTGTCTATGATTTTATCAATGAGCTCAGATGAAAACTATGCAATCAGTTCCCTTTTAGACTAACTTGGTTTCATGAACAGAAGAATAAAAGAAAAGTAGATACACTGTTTTCACTTCGTTGTCCGTTGCTGTGTAGCTTGCCAGTCAACCATTCCATTCCGTTCCGTTCCGAGTCAGCTGCTTGCAACGCCAGGACATGGAATTTAGGGGTAAATACCCTCCGAAGGCCATCTGCATATCTGGGCCAGGGTCGGTACCTGCTGTCTGAAGGGATCACCGACCCACCCTTACCATGACCGCAAGATAGATCAAGGTCATTAGGGGTGGCTCCAATACTGGGCGTCGCTCAGTCTTGTGTTCTAGCTGCGTGATGTTTGAAGACACACAAGTTCATGAGGAATTGTGTCAAACATCAGCGAAAAGTGGCTATTAGCTGTACGTTGTACGTATACGTTGAATTCATGCATAGAACACGGTTAGAAATCTTTACTACAATTACAATCTTGTGTTCCACTGCGTGTTGTCTGAAGGCAGGCACGTAGGAAGTTGTAGGAATTAAATTTTGCAATTTTAAGGGGTGGGTGACAATATACCAATTATTAGAACTTTAGTAACTACTAAGTAAGACAAGTGGGTTTTGGGGGAGTGATATGCGGGTCCGGAAAAATTTCGAATTTCAGGCATGAAATTGGCATTTACGCGATTTTATTTTGAACACTTTTTACGCATAATTTTATTTTTACGTACAAAAATGTAAATATGGGAATTGAATCCCATATATATTCCCCCCCCCCCGCGCCTGTGAAGACACGTTGATATTTGTAATATTATGGAGTCAATCAATCATTATACCTAAGAATACTATCGGCAGTCGCAGTGTACAGTGAGTGTTTAGTGGTTGGTTTCGTGATGTCTGAAAGTGAAGACAAGTTGATATTTGTGACTTATTGAATCAAATCATCCAACACCATTACGGATGTCGCTTGCTACTCGACTTGCAAAAGCCGCCATGGAGACAGTTTCAAGGACGTCAATAAAACTCTGCTCGAAAGGTTATGATCGAGCAACGTGTGGCCTTGGATGGTACTTCCTTGCCAAAATATGACCTTAGTTGATAATTGGTACACTAACCTTACGTTTATATTCGAGACACAGCCAAGAATAAATTATGATAATACATCAAACCACCTTCGCCCGTATTTATACATGACACCAGCTGATCTTTGCCTGTATGTGCTCAATCATTTTCAACTTTATAAATATTAATTAATTGATTGAAATTGTCAACTTTTACCAGCTGCGATTATGAGTGATATGCTTTAGTGAAAAGTTTACGTCACCAGAAAGTTAAATAGAAAGGGAATAAAGTCCACATTCGGAATTAATTTATTTACCTACAGAAAAATATGTACCTATCACTCTAGAATTTCAATTTTTTTCATAGGTACTACCTACCTAATACATTTTGTTTTACGGACAAAAAGCCCGTTAAAACTATTTTTTTCACCACCAACCTACACTAACTATCTAAAAAAATCTCATATTTTGATATGGGGGGGGGAGAGAATACACATAACTTGGCTCCATTGCTTCGGTAAACCTGAATCAAGAATTTGGGTTCTAAAATGGATTATCATACTTCAAAACTGTTGTCCAAATAGGTGCATTATGATACTCCAAGAAACTAAATTTCATTTTGAAGATTTCTTTTAGTAAAAGTTTACCTATCCCACACAAATAAACTATCTATCGTCGTGTGGTATCTTAGAAGAATCACTTTCATAATTTGACTTCATTGTAATTTCTTCTATTTCCTTCCATTAGATAATGTCAGCGTCAACAATGTTGTAACGTTGGACAATGACATTCATATTTCAACCTTCTTCTAGAACGGACATCCGAGTTACACAATACTCAATGATTAATTCACTGAAGTTTCCAAGGAACAAGACACTAATGACTCACTAAGTGGTCTGATAATATTTAACCCAGATATTGAACTGCTATCATCAAACTCACTTTTGTCGTCAACTAGGTGTCTGACGTCAGGAATTGAAAACAAATATTTTAATTAGTAGTTGACATACCATTCGTATGGAATAAACTACAATAAAAAGGTTCAATTTCGTAGGGAATTAAAACGTTTAAAATGCAAAAGTTGGCAAAAGTAAAGAAGCTCAACCACACATATTGAAGGAGGTCCACATTATCAGAAACATCAAAATCTAGAAGTATCTGATAAAAAAATCTACTGTATAATGACAATTATTTGAAACACTTTTCACACAGAAAGACATGCATTTTCATTTTGAACACTGATGCCAAGGCCAGAGAATGGAAAACCGGCGACCATAGTTTAACAATTTTATTGAATGGATTTTTCAATTACAACCGCGCTTAGGGCTAGTCATTCAATACTCTGATAAGTTAACACTTACTTAGTGATCATTCAAGGCACGTCATTGGTTGTTGCCATGACAATACAGTTCTAAAAAAACTGTTTAAAAAGTAGCAGAGTATTGAAAAACTAACCCTTAATATTATTGTTCGTGTCTAGTACTATTTTCAATTCTGACAGTATGTCATAAATTCAAATCCAGACGCATGTTTTCTAGACGGCAGGTATTTGTTCAGGGCCCAGACTTGCTTGGTGAAGGGAAAGCATTGGAAGCGCCAAGGGGTTTTACATTACTAACCATTACGAATAAGTCGGCCCGAAAAACAACATTCCATAACCGGACTAACCTAATAACCCATAACTAAATGTATACAAGAGTCCAGACGAAATGGAGAACCAACATGTTTAATTTCACTTTTGCAACCTATAATGAAGATAAATATTCCTAAGGTATTACTACGCTATTTGAAAAAATCGAGAAGAACTGTAGTTAGTCTAGTTCATACAAATATTATGCAGACAGGTGACTAGATACCTGCTAAAATGCCCTATCTAGTCCCGACAACACATACATTTTTTGAAGAAAACCACAATCAAAGAGTAGCCACAATCAAAATTACTGTAGTAATTTAAAAAGGTATTTGTAACTTTTCGTTCAGAAATAAAGTTCACACAAAAATATTAGTTTAATTTTAAAACTGCTGACATTATTTGAAGTTACATAGGTAATAAAAGCACGAAGAAATAGTGGAAGAATATGACAATAAAAAGTAACTTTTTTCTATTAATCTAGCCTAGTTTCAAGGTCACAGTAAAAAGACAACTTACCTAGATAAAATGTAGAGCTAATATTTGTAGAATGGTTAGTCCAACTCGTAGTGACGATAACAAAACACGAATGATATCAATTGTAATTATTATATCGTCTAAAACACACACGGTTACACAGAAAGGATGTAGTAATTTTAGCAAAACAGTGGGATTCAACACGAGAAATGGGCACTGCCTACTTTTTAGTACTGGTGCAAGCAACACCAAACTTCAACTCGCTCGTCGAAGTCAACATATTGGTTGAACACTCGGCCGTCCGTCGCTCGCCCCAGAGCGTGCAGGTCTGCCAACCTTTGATTCTTGAATAGCGCTTAGATCGGGCGGCATTTAAATATAGCTGTGGATAGAACGTTCTAAGTGGGTTTAAATTTTAAATTATGATTTTTATGGGTACCTAGTCATTGAATTTGAAAAAAGTTTAAAGGAATATGGACATTGTAATGAATGATTGGAATGAAACACAGATTTTTTGTATATGTTTATTTAATTTACGTAGTATCATTTCCTTATTACACTGCATGATATCAACAAACCTTGTTTGTTCATAATTTTGATATTCTGGGCTTTATTTTTAGCGCAATAATTAATAGCTAACTTTGGTCAGATTTAAAATGGATTAACAAAATACAATCTTGTTATTAGCTTACCAAGTTACCCAGAACTTGACAGTAGTAAATCGTCAAAGACGGTCTATACTATAGTTTCATCTCCATCAACAATGTTTTATTTATTTTCGACTTAAAACAATGTTAAAAATATATCTATATAGCATGCAATTTGACAAATTAATTTAAAATCTTGAAAAACAATTTTGGTGACATCTAATTAAATGTCACCATGGGCGACTCAACCGCCCCAGCACCCACCTGACACCCCCAATCAACCCCCACCCCTATTGACCGTCACAACACAATACCACCTACCCACCCTCTAAGAAATTACCCAGAAGACTCCGGCGCAGAGAGATAAAAAGCAACGAGACTGCAAAAGACGGCATTGGCAATGGGAAATTCCTTCGGCGATCTGGGATATTTGGATCAGATCGTCGTTCCAATTTGCCAATAGCAATGAATGTCGATTGTCGACGTCAAGAAAAACAGCAAGTGAAGTAGTGGAACTTCGTTCTACAATGGAAGAACATGGTTTGTTCGATTGGCGTTTTTTCCAATGAATGTAAAAATCAGATTAATCAATCAGATCAATCAGATAAAAATAAAATTATAATAAATAATTATATTGTGACATGAATTCATTCAAAAGTGATGCTTGGACGAACCAAAGATTGTGATACTATCAATCCAGGGCGCCTATTCTCGAGTTGAAACCGCATGCGGAAATCTTTGACTATACTTATACGAATTCAAGTGAAATCTTTAGTTTACTAATATATTTATTTTGAATCCATTGTGTAATGGCGCTTTTCCGCATGGTGAACATTTTCAACAAACTCTAGAATAGGCACTCTGAGCAAAATTTTATTATCTATTAAAAGAAATGCATTCCATAAAAAATCTCTGAGACAAAAGCCCTGAAGTTTTTATGCAATTTACTATGATTGAAAACGCTGTGAGAAGCGTGAGGATCGAAATCAAATGATTTGAAAATAATAATATGTAAATATGATTCAAATGTTTTTCTTGATATCCTTACGAAATTTCAACCATATCGGAACATTTTGACTTGTCCACTAATCAGAAATATTGTTTTAAATTTCAACCAATCAGTGTATCCTTTTAAAACTAAACAGCAAATCAGACAAGTCTTCTCATGTTTTCAAAATGTCAGTGCGACCGAAGAAACGGTGTGACCTCTATTGCTCCCATATCCAGAAAAAAATAAATATATCCTAATCAAAAGGGTTCAATCTGATATTTTTATATATAAAATAAATTAGTTTTTTAATATAGTTTTCTCTGAGGTTAAAGCGGATATGCTAATAATTACAAAACGTCTGCCCAATATTTTAAATGTTCGTAGGTAACAATGAATGCCAATTAGAGGAAAACTTGGGGCAAAATTAAATGTTTAGAAATTAGAATAGAATAGAATAGAATAGGTTTAGAATAATATTTGTATATTGATCAGTATTGGTACAGTGATTGATTTCTATGGGATAATAGGAAAAGTCCAAATCAGTAGTACCTATACAAACAATTACAGAAACAATTACAGAAACAATTACAGAAACAAACAATAGTCATGCTAAGAATTGTTAAATGAAAGGTTGGTTGAGATTTTCCAAATTGAACATCAAATGAAGAAGACACAAAACAATAACAAATTATTATGGCTAAGACAACCAGACCCAATCGTTTCGCATTCGGCGGAAAAATTATTGTCTCTTCTCTTCTCTGAAATGATAAACATAGGAAATGTGTCTCCATATAAGGTATATTTTTAGAATGTCTAAGCAAACTCCCTTGCTGCAGAAGGTATGTTACGTAACTATGTCTAGCTATATTTGTTGCGCCCACGTTGGCACTACGAGACACACCATGAAATGGCCACGCGCTAAGATATCTGCGCACAAGTGTACCGCGCATCGCATTTCCATTCATCACATCATGCAAAATATGGATCCGCCCGTGAAATAAAAATCTAAATCGGCTTATTTTAGAAGAATTTGTTCATATTAATAGCAGTATTGCCAAATTGAAATATGAAAAAAATGCAGGAAATAAACCAGCCGAATTGTTTGTTTGTTGGCCGTCCACATTTTTTAAAGCAAAAAATTAAAATAAATAATATTTATCTCTTTAACACATAATTTGAATTGGCACCTGTCAAATTATTAGAACGTTTTACAAAAATTATATAATATCAATTAGTAGGACAATATATTGTGTTATCAGCTTCAGGTTATTGTGGGGAAATTCATTATTTGGGTGGAGTAGTTAAAACATGATAGACAACGAAGAGTTTCTTCCTTTTGAAAACAATAAATGAATCTTCATTTCAAAGCAGGCGTTTTGTCCCTTCAAAATACTTCCTTTCAACAGCCTTGATAAAAAGTCATGCTAAATTGAATAAGAACAATTCACAATTCCCGCCTTCAAATTCTACGGAATTAACAAGATAAAAGAGTATTATTGAAGATGAAGTATTCACACGGTCCATTATTCTTCAAATAGAACAGAAACAATCTGAGAACAACGTTTGGCCTTGTAGTTTCCCGGTCAATGGAGTGTCCGCTTCAAGAGTGTCTCTATCGCGCCGAACTTAGTATGTCAGGATGGCCGAGCGGTCTAAGGCGCTGCGTTCAGGTCGCAGTCCACTTCTGTGGGCGTGGGTTCGAATCCCACTTCTGACAAACTTTTTTATTTTCTCATTTTCAATGCCTTGATTTCTATCTTAAATATTTGCATCAATTTTTTACTATGTATCCCAAATCACATAGTTTTTCACGATAAAAGGTCATTTAACCATAGACAGATTACAATTTTTAAAATCTGACTACCTACCTAATTTTATTTTTTGTTAGTATTTTTTTTGTAAAGTTGATCATACTTTCTCCTCATCAATGAACTGTCTGTGCTATTATAAAGAGTACTCAAACATTGTTTCCAATGTTTCATATTTCTCTTAAAAATATGTTTTACTCATGGGATTTACTCTTTAGCTGCATCTTGGTATTTCTAGTTGAGCAGAAAACTTGTAAGAGACACTGGCATCTGATGCATTTCTTCGTGCATTTTAACTGCACAATACCTTGGCCTTGGCAGAAACTGGTTGCACTTTTATTTTGAATTAATTCAAGCGTCTTTTTGCCCAACCATTTTGCAGTTTTCAAAGCAGCAGCTAGTTCAAGTCTGACCAAATTGGGTATAGAACATTTTCTTCGAGGAAGATCAGATATTTATGATAGTTCATAATTTGGAGTTGAATAAATAATGTTTGTTTAGCATATTATTTGAGATGAACTTGGGTAGGCAGCTGTCGAATCCTTTTGTGGCTGAAATGGTAAATGTATCTAATCGTGTAACCTAAATCACAAATGAATTAGGTATTATAATCAACTATTATGTATTTATAGTTACCATAGAAAACCTCAATAGAATCTACATAAATTAGATCCATGTCTTGGCATATTTAAGAACCCTTGTTGTTTTAAGTCCATCTTTAAAAAATTGTTAAGCATTTTTTTCCTTTGACATCTTATAAAAAGCATGGATATATTTCAAGTGGGACCTCTTTATTGAGCTTTAGGTATACGGGACACTATGCCTTTCTATGTTGTTTTTTTGTATTTCCTTGCAATGCCTATCTATGTCAATCTAATGATAGATTGATAGGTTCAATCTATCGATCTGAAATTTTGCACACACACTAATGTCATATGAACGGCCTCGGTGATGCTTTTCATGATTATTATTGACTGCATTCAAGCAAAGAATAAAATTAATTCCTCAAAATTACCTTTTAAACAAGCTCTCTGCTCTGCTTATTTTATAAAAATTATTCGAACAACTCACTTTTTAAATAAAAGTTTCTAAAAACGACATCGTTTCCAGAAAGGTCTTGATAGTCAGACGCATATTTAATTGTTTAATTTAATTTCTCCCACAACCATGAACATCCAAATTCATTTTCAAGAGTAAAAGCACACCCTTCTTTATTACATATTCGATTCAGAACTGACTTTAATTTTTGTCGATATATACCCTCCATCCATCACCACCAACAAGCATGCTAAAAATTTGCGTAATTTTGTTTCAATCTAATACACTAATCTCTCATCTTCGTGCTAATTTTTTTATAAATAAATATATAGAACAATATCGTATAAATTTTCATTTAAATTAGCATTTTTTAAAACGCACCCTTGTCGTGTGTCCCTTTCCCCGCCCATTTTCTTGACCTTTTGCGTGTCAAATCCCATATGCTATGCCAATGCAATCCACTAATCGTCCCATGCTCGGCCAATCAGAAGTTGCACTTGTCGGATATGCAATGCAATTGCACATAGAATATATCTTGCACAAGAATGACGGGTTCTAGGTGAGATTCTAAACTAGTTTCTTATACATTCATGACTTTTGAGCATGTGTAATATAAATAATTATAGCAATAGCTGTAGATTGTTAGATTTTGTTGTATAAAACTATATAATTATTTTTAGTTTTATAATATTTCAGCTGGTAATAAATACTCTATATGTTGCCAACGATATACACTGCCCCCCCCCCCCCCCCCCCCCCCACACACACACAAGTGGCGTAACTACAGGGTGGCTGGGCCGGCAAATGCCAGGGGCCCTTGGCCGTAGGGGGCACCACTCAGATACGGCAATGTGCATCTAGTGGAGCGGTCGCTCCACCCAGCCAAGTCGTACCGTACACTCACAGTCACTCAACATACCGTAAATGCCTATATAAACTGAGGAGCAGACCAAACACTTTTACTGTAAGCAACAACATGGCATTTTCGGCCTACTGGATCATAAAATTGGAAAATCTCACATTGTTGTGAAATATCTTAATTTCGAGCTATGGCCCACCCCACTACATATACTAAATTTGGGAACAATAGGTTATGCCATTTGCGTGCTAGAGGGCCGTGAAAACAGTGAAATTACACCCCTTTTAAAACCTATCTGATGATATCAGGAAACACCGCTATCACCGCCACAGCCTAAACGGCTTAGCCGATCGATCTGAAATTTTTACCACATGTGCACTTTTGGCGTCTGAGGTGCCTTTTTATAAATCAAACCGGTAGTCGCCATTTTGAAACCGGAAGTGACGTCATATCTCAAAAACGGCTTAACCGATCGGAACGAAATTTGCGCCAATCGATTCAGACGGTCCTCTTTATGAAATAACAATAGTTAAATTAAAGTTTTCTTATTACTGAAACCGGAAATGACGTCATAGTTTAGCGAAATCTGCTTAAATTCACTTCCCTTTATATAAAAACCAACTATATATTCAGAAGGCTTATAATGAAATATTAGTATTTATATACATATTAATACCTACAATGTGTAAGAGCTTTCAGCCGCCATTTTAAAAACCGGAAGTGATGCCATATCTCGAAAACGGCTGGACCTATTGGAACGATGCTTTCGCAATTCTTCATGGCATATCACTTTAAGTTTAAATTTAGCTCCAATCAATATTTTTTTAGTAACTAATTCGGAAATGGCGTATTTTTTTAAAGGAATTAGCCATTGTTGCCCTAATAAGTTTTACAAGTTGTGTAAATAAACTAAAAAAATAAGTGATATCCCCATAAAAAACACTCCGTGTAAAAAAACAGCCAAGTCTCTTCAACTAAAAAAAAAATTATGAAATCTAAAAATTCTGCACTGAAACGTAGTGATATCAAAAAATGAGCCAAGTCAAAACTTTATTTGAAAATTAAAAAATACTTGGCGCATCGTTTTTTTAGGGCATTGTAGGTATAGGTACTATAAGTATATGTATTTATATCTAGCCTATACTTCTAAGCTATTTATATACACGATGCGCCAAGTATTTTTTAATTTTCAAATAAAGTTTTGACTTGGCTCATTTTTTGATATCACTACGTTTCAGTGCAGAATTTTTAGATTTCATAATTTTTTTTTTAGTTGAAGAGACTTGGCTGTTTTTTTACACGGAGTGTTTTTTATGGGTTAATTTTACTTTGAAAACGCGCAGTGGAGCGCAATGTTTGTAAACTATGAAAACGCTCAGTGTAACTCGTTGATGAGCGAGCACGGGTAAGTACAAATTCTCTAACCGGAAATGCGTACAGAACGCACAGAAAACTCATCCATACATCTATATTGAATTGAAAAATTATCCACTCAGTCAACATAAATGTATCTGCTTTTCATTGAAACGTGAAAATAGCATCTATACACTGTGGTTCCTAAAGCAAATCAGTTCCATGTGGCAGTGGAAAAACAGTTATTTCGTTACTTCATCTCTGCCAGCTATTAAAAATGTCAATAAGTGCATACGTTCTTAACTGATAGGGCTGAAAATTTGTAAAATAAGAGACAATGTTGGTCTTAATGACCATGCAAAATATGAGTTTGAACACATTTATTGAAGACCATATTCATTTTTAAACCTATCAGGAGATGTTTATTTAAATTTTAACCAATCAATGAATTTCAAAATAAAATTAGGGTCAGCAAACAGAAAAAGTTGTCTCTACATGTGTGCAAAATTTAAGATCGATCGGTGAAACGGTGCGACTTCCATTGCTCCAGGTAGCAGCAAAAAAAACTAAAAAACAGAGGTCGTGTCAAAAGAGTCAAATGGAGTCGCTCGCTCAATAAGTGGCTTATTTAAAAAAAAAAAAAATAGTTAATAGCTACTAAATCTAAATTTCAATTGTTTCTCCTTTTTCACTGTCCTATGGAAAAACGAACGTCAAAATAAAAAAGTACATCTAAAATGTTTCCTGCCAGAAGTGGCTCCCTCACGTATCGCTTATTTGTTCGAATTCTTCTTCATCATCATCATCATCATCATCATCATCATCATCATCATCATCATCATCATCATCATCATCATCATCATCATCATCATCATCATCTCACAACTATAATCTACCAATAGGAAAACGCTCTGTGAAACGCATTGATAAGCATCACCGGTGTGCAGCCCATCTTATCACTAGGAAAACGCTCCGTGTAACGCGTTGATGAGCGAGCACCGGACACGTGCGCAAACATAGAACCGGCATAGAAAACTTAATAAAAGTTTTAACATTATTAAACCTAGATTAAACGATAGACGCTAGACAGAAGCTCAGAAACGGAATGAATCCAACGTTTCCACAAGTGAGGTCTATAAAAGCAAACCCGGCTTTCTCCATAAAAATTGATTTTTGAGTTAGATACATCAATGGTTATATAATTTCAATGTCTACAATGTTACAAAGTTAAAATGTGCAAAACCAGCCTTCTCTTTTGTCAAAACCTATTTAAAGTCACGGGTGAGATGCAAGTCCAGCCTTCTCCACAAGCAGCCAATGGAATGCGTCTATTTTGTCACGTGCCTCACAGTGACCGATTTGTTTACTTTTGTAGATACGTTTCTGCTCGTGCTGCAATCTAATATATTAATTTACCTAACTTTGTATTGTGTTATTAATGGAAGTTCTTGTCTCGCCTGTAGAAGGCAATAAAGCCAGGAAGAGAAAGAGAAATCCACAAGTTCCTAAAGTTCGGTGCAAAACCTGCTTTCTCCAAAATCAGTTGCAAAATCGGCTTTCTCCAAACTTAAATATTTAATTGTGAGGTTAATTTCAATCAGATCTTTCACAGACATAATTTGTATTATTTAAAAGGTGAACATTTTGGCAGAAATTAAAACAAAATATATGTTACTATAGATACAATATTGTAAGAAACGTTTTTGCTGATTTCCCACAAAACATGGGAAGGGGAGAAAGCCGGGTTTGCTTTTATAGGCCTCAACGAAAATAAGCAAAATGCTGGAGAGATTTGAAATGAGGTGTGATCACAAGAAGAGAACAAACGCCACTCTATGAAACACACAGGAAGCACGGCCATCAGAACTACACGAATTTACAGGTCCGTGACCTCAGCACCCCCTTTTTGGAAATTTGGAATTCCGCCAACGGCATTCGTTTGTGCTTCGTTTGTGCTCGTTTGTGCACTAAAAAATTTCGTTTGTGCCTAACTCGAACACATAAATATGGGCCAAGGACGAATGGGGTGCTGAGGTCACGCCAGCACCCCCACTTGGGAAATTTGGAATTCCGCCAACGGCATTCGTTTGTGCTTCGTTTGTGCTCGTTTGTGCACTAAAAAGTTTCGTTTGTGCCTAACCCCTTCAACCCCTAATGAGCAAATCAAAATTTTGTAAAACGTGACCTCAGCACCCCCTTTTTGGAAATTTGGAATTCCGCCAACGGCATTCGTTTGTGCTTCGTTTGTGCTCGTTTGTGCACTAAAAAGTTTCGTTTGTGCCTAACCCCTTCCACCCCTAATGAGCAAATCAAAATTTTGTAAAACGTGACCTCAGCACCCCCTTTTTGGAAATTTGGAATTCCGCCAACGGCATTCGTTTGTGCATCGTTTGTGCTCGTTTGTGCACTAAAAAGTTTCGTTTGTGCCTAACCCTTTCAACCCCTAATTCGCAAATCAAAATCTTGTAAAACGTGAACTCAGCACAGGTCCGTGACCTCAGCACCCCCTTTTTGGAAATTTGGAATTCCGCCAACGGCATTCGTTTGTGCTTCGTTTGTGCTCGTTTGTGCACTAAAAAATTTCGTTTGTGCCTAACTCGAACACATAAATATGGGCCAAGGACGAATGGGGTGCTGAGGTCACGCCAGCACCCCCACTTTGGAAATTTGGAATTCCGCCAACGGCATTCGTTTGTGCTTCGTTTGTGCTCGTTTGTGCACTAAAAAGTTTCGTTTGTGCCTAACCCCTTCAACCCCTAATGAGCAAATCAAAATTTTGTAAAACGTGACCTCAGCACCCCCTTTTTGGAAATTTGGAATTCCGCCAACGGCATTCGTTTGTGCATCGTTTGTGCTCGTTTGTGCACTAAAAAGTTTCGTTTGTGCCTAACCCCTTCAACCCCTAATTCGCAAATCAAAATCTTGTAAAACGTGAACTCAGCACCCCCACTTTGGAAATTTGGTATTCCGCCAACGGCATTCGTTTGTGCTTCGTTTGTGCTCGTTTGTGCACTAAAAAGTTTCGTTTGTGCCTAACCCCTTCAACCCCTAATGAGCACATCAAAATTTTGTAAAATGTGACCTCAGCACCCCCCTTTGGAAAATTGGAATTCCGCCAATGGCATTCGTTTGTGCTTCGTTTGTGCACGTTTGTGCTCTACAAAGTTTCGTTTGTGCCTAACCCTTTCACCCCTAAATATTAAATTCAAGTTTTGGAAAAAAGTGATCTCAGCATCCGACTATGGAAATTTGAAATTTCAATAACGACATACGTTTGTACTTCGTTCGTGCTCGTTTGTGCACTAAAAAGTTTCGTTTGTGCCTAACCCCTTCAACCCTTAATTCGCAAATCAAAATCTTGTAAAACTTGAACTCAGCACCCCCACTTTAGAAATTTGGAATTCCGCCAATGGCATTCGTTTGTTCTTCGTTTGTGCACGTTTGTGCACTACAAAGTTTCGTTTGTGCCTAACCCCTTCACCCCTAATTATTAAATTCAAGTTTTGGAAAAAAGTGATCTCAGCATCCGACTAAGGAAATTTGAAATTAAATAACGAACTTCGTTTGTGCTTCGTTTGTGCTCGGTTGTGCACTAAAAAGTTTCGTTTGTGCCCAACCCCTTCAACCCCTAATTCGCAAATCAAAAATTTGTAAAATGTGACCTCAGCACCCCCCTTTGGAAAATTGGAATTCCGCCAACGGCATTCGTTTGTTCTTCGTTTGTGCTCTTTTGTGCACTAAAACATGTCGTTTGTGCCTAACCCCTTCAACCCCTAATTCGCAAATCAAAATCTTGTAAAACGTGACCTCAGCACCCCCACTTTAGAAATTTGGAATTCCGCCAACGGCATTCGTTTGTGCTACGTTTGTGCTCGTTTGTGCACTAAAAAGTTTCGTTTGTGCCTAACCCCTTCAACCCTTAATTAACAAATCAAAATCTTGAAAAACGTGACCTCAGCACCACCACTTTAGAAATTTGGAATTCCGCCAATGGCATTCGTTTGTTCTTCGTTTGTGCACGTTTGTGCACTACAAAGTTTCGTTTGTGCCTAACCCCTTCACCCCTAATTATTAAATTCAAGTTTTGGAAAAAAGTGATCTCAGCATCCGACTAAGGAAATTTGAAATTTCAATAACGACATTCGTTTGTGCTTCGTTTGTGCTCGTTTGTGCACTAAAAAGTTTCGTTTGTGCCTAACCCCTTCAACCCCTAATTCGCAAATCAAAATTTTGTAAAATGTGACCTCAGCACCCCCCTTTGGAAAATTGGAATTCCGCCAACGGCATTCGTTTGTGCTTCGTTTGTGCTCGTTTGTGCACTAAAACATGTCGTTTGTGCCTAAACCCTTCAACCCCTAATTCGCTAATCAAAATTTTGTAAAATGTGACCTCAGCACCCCCCTTTGGAAAATTGGAATTCCGCCAACGGCATTCGTTTGTTCTTCGTTTGTGCTCGTTTGTGCACTAAAACATGTCGTTTGTGCCTAACCCCTTCAACCCCTAATTCGCAAATCAAAATCTTGTAAAACGTGACCTCAGCACCCCCACTTTAGAAATTTGGAATTCCGCCAACAACATTCGTTTGTGCTTCGTTTGTGCTCGTTTGTGCACTAAAAAGTTTCTTTTGTGCCTAACCCCTTCAACCCTTAATTCGCAAATCAAAATCTTGTAAAACGTGACCTCAGCACCACCACTTTAGAAATTTGGAATTCCGCCAACGGCATTCGTTTGTGCTTTGTTTGTGCTCGTTTGTGCACTAAAAAGTTTTGTTTGTGCCTAACCATTTCAACCCCTAATTCGCAAATCAAAATCTTGTAAAACGTGACCTCAGCACCCCCACTTTGTAAAGTTGGAATTCCGCCAACGGCATTCGTTTGTTCTTCGTTTATGCTCGATTGTGCACTAAAAAGTTTCGTTTGTGCCTAACCCCTTCAACCCCTAATGAGCAAATCAAAATTTTGTAAAATGTGACCTCAGCACCCCCCTTTGGAAATTGGGAATTCCGCCAATGGCATTCGTTTGTGCTTTGTTTGTGCACGTTTGTGCACTACAAAGTTTCGTTTGTGCCTAACCCTTGCACCCCTAAATATTAAATTCAAGTTTTGGAAAAAAGTGATCTCAGCATCCGACTAAGGAAATTTGAAATTTCAATAACGACATACGTTTGTACTTCGTTCGTGCTCGTTATTGCACTAAAAAGTTTCGTTTGTGCCTAACCCCTTCAACCCCTAATTCGCAAATCAAAATTTTGTAAAATGTGACCTCAGCCCCTTTTTGGAAAATCGGAATTCCGCCAACGGCATTCGTTTGTGCTTCGTTTGTGCTCGTTTGTGCCCTAAAACATGTCGTTTGTGTCTTACCCCTTCAACCCCTAATTCGCAAATCAAAATTTTGTAAAATGTGACCTCAGCACCCCCTTTGTGGAAAATTGGAATTCGGCCAACGGCATTCGTTTGTGCTTCGTTTGTGCTCGTTTGTGCACTAAAATATGTCGTTTGTGCCTAACCCCTTCAACCCTAATTAATATATTCAAGTTTTGGAAAAAAGTGATCTCAGCATCCGACTAAGGAAATTTGAAATTCCAATAACGACATTCGTTTGTGCTTCGTATGTGCTCGTTTGTGCCCTAAAACATGTCGTTTGTGCCTAACCCCTGCAACCCCTAATTCGCAAATCAAAATTTTGTAAAATGTGACCTCAGCACCCCCATTTTGGAAAATTGGAATTCGGCCAACGGCATTCGTTTGTGCTTCGTTTGTGCTCGTTTGTGCACTTAAACATTTCGTTTGTGCCTAACCCCTTCAACCCCTAATTCGCAAATCAAAATCTTGTAAAACGTGACATCAGCACACCAACTTTGGAAATTTGGAATTCCGCCAACGGCATTCGTTTGTGCTTCGTTTGTGCTCGTTTGTGCACTAAAACATGTCGTTTGTGCCTAACCCCTTCAAACCCGTAATTCGCAAATCAAAATCTTGTAAAACGTGAACTCAGCACCCCCACTTTGGAAATTTGGAATTCCGCCAACGGCATTCGTTTGTGCTTCGTTTGTGCACGTTTGTGCACTACAAAGTTTCGTTTGTGCCTAACCCCTTCAACCCTTAATTCGCAAATCAAAATCTTGTAAAACGTGACCTCAGCACCCCCACTTTGTAAAGTTGGAATTCCGCCAACGGCATTCGTTTGTACTTCGTTCGTGCTCGTATGTGCACTAAAAAGTTTCGTTTGTGCCTAACCCCTTCAACCCCTAATTCGCAAATCAAAATCTTGTAAAACGTGACCTCAGCACCCCCACTTTAGAAATTTGGAATTCCGCAAACGGCTTTCGTTTGTTCTTCGTTTGTGCTCGTTTGTGCACTAAAAAGTTTCGTTTGTGCCTAACCCCTTCAACCTTTAATTCGCAAATAAATTTTTTGTAAAACGTGACCTCAGCACTCCCTTTTTAGAAATTTTGAATTCCGCCAACGGTATTCGTTTGTGCTTCGTTTGTGCTCGTTTGTGCACCAAAAAGTTTCGTTTGTGCCTAACCCCTTCAACCCCTAATTCGCAAATCAAAATCTTGTAAAACGTGACCTCAGCACCCCCACTTTAGAAATTTGGAATTCCGCTAACGGCATTCGTTTGTGCTTCGTTTGTGCTCGTTTGTGCACTAAAAAGTTTCGTTTGTGCCTAATCCCTTCAACCCCTAATTTTTAAATTCAATTTTTTGGAAAACGTGATCTCAACATCCCACTAAGGAAATTTGAATATTCAACAACGGCAATTATTTGTGCTTCGTTTGTGCTCGTTTGTGCACTAAAAAAATGATTCATAATCTATTCTCTTTCACTAGAATTCAAGTATTTTCCCCCACCAATGGACTGCCACCTTGACGCGGTGGTGGGGCTTAAGGGGCCGCCTCACATAACGAGTGTTGGTCCCAACGAAGTGCAGTCCAGGGTCGATCTAGTCTTACCCATGCCCTCCCAAATTCGCGGGCCCCTCGGGCCGGCCTCCCCTCTCGAGATGGTGATCCCCCTGAAATCGGGTCCCACCGGCCCGAAGTCTCCCCCCCTCCCCCCCCCCCCCCCCCCCCCGGTCTGTCCCCATTCCGGCTTGGCCTTCCCACCAGTGAGGGACTCCCCCGGATCGGGCCCGTTAGGTCGACCCTCCCTATGTCCTCCAATTATGTTCAATAAAGTTAAATATAAAATGAATGTGCGCAATATAACCTCGTCGTTGACGCGCCGTTAAACCAAACTAATCAATTAATTAATCAAGTATTTTCCTGCGGGGCTATTTGGGATTTTGTCAAATAACGAAATTTTCATTTTGTCTCTTGTTTCCCCAAGAATATTGCATACACAAATTTTTAATTTCCTTAAAAAAAAGATTGCATAAAAGCGTCAAATTTAATAATTTTTTTATCAAGACATAAAAAATGCCCTGCGGGGCATTGGGGATTCTATAAAAACATTTTTTCTTAAGTTTCCACAGAATATTGCATATCTCACATTTTATATTTCTGTGAAAAGAATGATAAAAAAGCTTAAAATTCGATTATTTTTTTTTTATCAAAAATTCAAAAAAGGCTCTGCTGGGCTAACTAGGTGTGAGTCCCCCAGTTCCCTTGTAGCAGCGAACTACCTTTTCCTGACATCGATCGATCCCCTATAATTTTGACCCCCCCTTTCAAAATAAAGTTCCTACGCGCCTGATGTTGCGCGTATCTGTGCTTGCTCATCAACGCGTAACACTGAGCGTTTTCGTAGTTAGTAGACCCATAAAGAAATTTGACTTGACATTTTAGTGACCAACTAGTAACATTTATTAGGTTACCAATAGCTTACAAACAGTGACCACTTGCTATGACCAACTAGTGACATATGTGTCATAGGGTCACTAGTTGGTCGACGAGCTGGTAGAAATGGTCACGTCGATTAAGTGCAGCTTGATTGCCAACTATGACCACAAGGTAACATTTGTTGACCAAAAGTAAGTTCCTTTTATGACATTCAGCTTACCAATGGTGACTTTTATGTAACCTTTCTCGACCAACTATAACCACAAGGTAACACCTGTTGACCAAAAGTAAGTTCCTTTCATGACAATCATCTTACCAATTGTGACTAGTACATAACCTTTTTGGACCAACTATGACCACAAGGTAACACCTGCTGACCAATACTAATCTCCTTTCATGACATTCATCTGACCAATGGTGACTAGTACGTAACCTTTCTCGACCAGGTACGACCACTAGGTTACCTTTGTTGACCAACATTTAGTTCCTATCCTGACCATCAACTAACCAATTGTGACTATTACGTAACCATTCTTGACCAGGTACGACCGTTAGGTTACCTTTGTTGACCAATATTTAGTTCCTATCCTGACCACTTAATAACCAATTATGACAATCACGTGACCAATAAATAACATAAAATTACCACTTAGTGACCACGCTTGGTACTGGGATGGGTAATGATGACGTCAGGAGAGTGGATGTGGGGAAAAAATGAACAATATTTATGTTTTGTGAACTCAAAAGTTAAATGAGCACTTCATGATGTCTGCATTTCCATTGATTATTTCTAAAGCCTTCTGCTATGACGTTTTAAGATGCACACAACTGATGAGTTCATAAAACGCTGATTATTCAAATTGCATTTCTGCATTTAATTGAAATTAAATAAACTGAAGTATAACATAAATGCAGTATCAAGCATCTAAATATTAATGTTATATTAATACTTAGTCAAACATATAACAAAATTAGCAGCAAAATTGACAAAATTACAACAAAGTTCACAACACAACCATTGAGAATTGATTAAATATACCTATATGATAATCACAGATTTTACGAATGTTTTCCGTTTTAATTATACAGCCAGATTCTTCCTAATGTAAAGTGTAAGTGTAAGTGAAGAAAATCTTTTGAATAAAATGTTGTCCCTGCACTAATAAAATAGCATTGCTTAAAAATGCTATAATAGGCATCTGATTTAAAAATGATATTTTCCCTGACACAAAAAATAGTGGTAAATAGTCAATAATGTCCCCTTTTACGGTGAATTGCACTCACTAAAAACCGCACTCGCTCAGTCACTGAACACTCGATCCTGCAGCTGATTTGTCAAGCGATCAATCCGCTAATGATCCGGTAGAAGGTCCGAGAGATAATCCAGAGTGATTGCGTTTCCCACAGGATAGGCTGAAAAAAGGTAAAAATTAGCTTTCTTATAATTTAGCAGTAAGCTACACAACCTAATGGATTTCAACAACCATGAGTAAGTATAAATTTTTTTATATATTTTTTTTTCTGAAAATCATGACAAATTATTTTATATAATAATTAGGTAAACTTCTACAATTCTTTAACTCTATTACAATTTCTTTTTTTCTGCTGTCTGCTGTCTGTATGGGTCTGTATGTGCATGGGCCAGTGTCCAGATCAAACCATTTCAAGAAATCGATCTGATATGTTGCACGTCTACTAATGTCGTACGAGCGGTCTCATGTACAGAGTTTTTTTAGCAGGAGCACGTGATTATAAAAATAAAACTAGAATCATTTGCCCGATTAGCTTCCAATTTTGCATAGTAATCGGGACCAACATTATTTTTGCCAATTTTCAGACTATAATCTGGTCTTGACTTGTTATAGACATTTTATGGACACAATAGTTCTACAATTTCTTGGAGGAAATGTCAGATATTTTATCACTGCTTCTTTGAATCATTTTCAAGGTCTGTAGCAGAAACTTGAAAACGCATATCAAATCGTGTGTAATACGGAGGCTACCGCTTATCAACGCGTTACACAGAGCGTTTTCCTATAGTCTACAAAGTAATCTAATCTCAATTAATGAAAGATTTAAAGACATGATGTGACTATACAGCCTACAGGCCACATTATTTTTCAGCCAAACCTACATTTGTTAATTTATCTTATCCACATCTCTTTAGAAAAGTGGAGTAGTTGACTATTTTAACACTTTTGGCAAATTTGCTTGTATTTTTGTTAATTTTTAGTCACATAACAGGCAGTTATTCTATTAGTTGACTTCTTATAAAAATAAAATTTTTTCCGATTTCTGCATGAATTTGTCACTGCTAATTCCTCATTAGCAGTGATAAATTCATGCAGAAATCGGAACAAAATTTATTTTTATAAGAAGTCAACTATCAGAATAACTGCCTGTTATGTGACTAAAAATTAACAAAAATACAAGCAAATTTGCCAAAAGTGTTAAAATAGTCAACTACTCCACTTTTCTAAAGAGATGTGGATAAGATAAATTAACAAATGTAGATTTTCGAAGATAATTTTTTCAAGTGCAGTCGAACTTGCTGCTTGTTCAACACACTTATTTGGGAACGATTTGAGACAACATGGGGTTGATGAAATGAATTGAAATTTTAATCAGCATGAGATAAAAGCAACCGGGGGGGGGGGGGGGGGGGGGGTTGATGGTACATAAATAGGTACTAGGAAAACACTCTCTGTAACGCGTTGATGAGCGAGCATACATATTGCATACGAATTGATACGCATTAGCAGTTTCTGCTCTACAGACCTTGGGAAGAGCCGAAACGAATTGAATCGATAGCAGTGATAAAATATCTAAAATTTCTTTATTCGACTCCAAATGGCTTTCGAGAAAAAATAAAGACAATAAAACACTGAAGAACAGTTGGTAGAGCACTGGACTGGACATTCAGAGGTGCTGGGTTCGAATCCCAGAGGAGGAAAATCTTTTAATCTATCAGTTGGTATTTATTCACATCAACCTACCCGAGGTCATAAGGAAAAACCATATTTCATAAAATCAAAATAAAATCCTGTTAAAATACATTTAATAATTGTCAATGGTAGTTCTGATCCTCGGAAAACGCTCTGTGAAAATGCCGATAAGCGAGACTTCAATATCCATGGAAAAATACATTACTGCTTCATAGAATATGTAGTAGGTAGTAGTCAGTCACATCAAAAACAAAATCTAAACTCTAAACATTTATACCAGATTATCTATCAGTAAAGAACTGATAAACTAATTGTTAATCAATTTGAGATTCTTGTTGGTTCTCCTAACATTCCCAACATTTTAGTCCTTCTTACACAACTGGTTGTGAAGCACTTGATGATTTTGGAAAAATGTGGAACCAGATTTCGAATCCAAATGACTCAACTGGGGTTTTTTAATAATTTTTCTCTTCAAAGAAAAAATTTACGTTAAAAAAATCAAATAGATACGTACCCATAATCTCTTTCAGCACTGTAAGATCCTGGCTCTCTGGGTCAGCATTCATAGCGCATTTGTTAGAGGAGACGACAGAATATTTGAAGAGTCAATGAAGAAGTGGTTCGTAATTTTCTTGCAGGTTTTCTTGACAGCGGTTATCAGTTTGATGGAGGCGATATGAATCAAAACTGCAATATAATAAAAAGCACCGTTAAGAAAAGTAGATACCTAATAAATTAGGAAACTATCTGAGCACTTTGATTGGTGCTAATTGCAATACTATTAGGTAGTAGAGGTATGAATCATAATTGTATCACAAGTACCAAAAGGGGCAATTTAGGAATGACCAATTGAGCAGCTGTACTCTTTTCTAACAAAATCAATAATAAGCATAGCTTAAAAATAAAAATTAAATTAAATTAATAGTTTATAACCACTCAGTGCCACCTATGTGTAGTCCGTCCCACTCTATTATTGTAATGAAATATTTCAGAAAAATTATTTGTATTTTGAACATTCCTAATGTGGAGTAACTCATACAGCACTTAAAACTGTCCTTCCTATCCAGTCGAATAAAGAACTACGTAGCAATGTGCAATTTTAAAAATATACTTTATATGTTATAATAGTAAAACATCATTCTACTGCCAACGTGAGGGTGGGACGGACTATAGGTAAAATTACTGTTGTTTTGTCGCTAAGTAACTGATGGTCGTACCAACCTTAGATTGCTCGAGTAGTGACAGCTCGTTGAGACATCAGCGATGGTGATATCGGAGAATATTGCCACATCGGTTATGTACTTTCTGAGCATCCTCTCTCATGATTTTATTTCGAAGAGAAAATAATCACATGAATTGGCTTGACTCGGCTTCAGGTTCTGAAAGGTATGAAAAAGTTAGATGATAAAATAAAACTATGTTTGTAGATAAGTAGACTAGATAGAGAAGTAGAGAAGTAGATACTTACTTACTTCCAAGACTTTTCGTTGAATCCGTGTTGCGTTTTGTTGTCAGTATCTTGCCGGTCGTTTTTAAAACTGGGAATTATTTTGTTATAGAGGCTACAGCTACATTTTCAACTAAAAACCGATAAATAGCACACGAGGATGCTCTCTCTACTTAAATCACTAATACAAACTTAGTGTAGTATACGGATGATTGAAATAAACACAAATATGAAACGAAATAATCCTTTCGTCCAGCGTACCACGTCTTGCTGTGTCGAGTCGAGTCGATTTGTACGAACACTAAAACGAACGCTGGCGACGCGAAGTCGCAGTAAAATCTAACGGTTTTTCGGATGTCACGACTTGGTAACGTCCGGCAACAAAATTGGTCACCAAACGGTCACTTGTCGGTCATGTGTGGTTACGACTTGGTAACTAGCAAGGTTTAGTGACAGATAGATTACCACTTGCAACAAAATTTGTCTACACTTGGTCACGTGTTGATCGAGCATGGTAGCGAGTTGGTAAGCGCGTAGGGCGGGAAAAATTAAAAGCGTTACAAGGGAAGAGTAGAACAAGGTATAACTATGGTTTCTAATTCTACTCCATCTAATAAAATACATATTTTAGATTTCACAATAACTATAAACTTTCAAGTTTTCAACGGAATAAATAAAATAGCAATAATTTTGTTGTATTTACTTAGATAATTGTGTGTACCATTTTGAATGTTATCAGTTTAAAAGTTTCTCGTCCCGTAATTTGATTTTCATTTGTATACAGAGGTATCGACTGGATTACTGTAAAAATCCAGAATTCTTACTACTACTTGTACTACTTGTGACCTACTTGTTTTCTGGTACCTATGTGTGTCAACTGGGCATAGATTATTGTAAATTATTTGTTATTGTCTCGGTTTTCAGAAAACCGAGACGCGTTTTGAATTAACTGCACTAATAATCCGTATCATAATATTCAGTTAATAAAATGTAGTTACTTGTGTACATTATTCAATTTATAATGTAATGTTAAAACCGATTCCACACAGTGGAATCTGAAAGTCATAAGGTTCCTTATACCCTAAATATCTATATGAATATGGCCCTTATCGACCTAAAGGCTCTCACACTACAGTTTATTGCATTTATTTCTTGTCTGTTTTCATATTTTTTAAATCTGACTTCAGATTCGGATTCTGTATTCAATTCCGCATCCAAAATGTACTATTGCAACGCTAGGTTTGCAAAATTAACAGAAAAAACACAATTATATCTCAAGAAAATATTATAATCTGAAGTCCTTCTATCAATTTGAAACTTCCCCCGACATTGAAGCTGAAACGAAAATAACGAAAATGTTCGTTTTTCAACAAGTTGGTCACTAGATTGTCAGTCTTGGTCACCGGAAACCAAAATTCGTCTTCAAATGGTCATGTGTTATCGCTAGATAGTCACGTCTTGGTAACTAACAAGTGCTAATGACTTAGAGGTTACCACCGGCAACCAAATGTGTACCCAGTTGGTCACTTGTCGGTCGTCCAATGTCACCTCTTGGTAACTAACAAGAACTCATGACTAAGAGGTTACCACCGGCAACCAAATGTGTACCCAGTTGGTCACTTGTCGGTCGTCCAATGTCACGTCTTGGTAACTAACAAGTCCTCATGACTAAGAGATTACCACCGGCAACCAAATGTGTATCCAGATGGTCACTTGTCGGTCGTCCAATGTCACCTCTTGGTAACTAACAAGTGCTCGTGACTAAGATATTACCACCGGCAACCAAATGTGTATCCAGTTGGTCACTTGTCGGTCGTCCAATGTCACCTCTTGGTAACTAACAAGTACTCATGACTAAGAGGTTACCACCGGCAACCAAATGTGTATCCAGTTGGTCACTTATCAGTCGTCCAATGTCACGTCTTGGTAACTAACAAGTGCTCATGACTAAGAGGTTACCACCGGCAACCAAATGTGTACCCAGTTGGTCACTTGTCGGTCGTCCAATGTCACCTCTTGGTAACTAACAAGAACTCATGACTAAGAGGTTACCACCGGCAACCAAATGTGTACCCAGTTGGTCACTTGTCGGTCGTCCAATGTCACGTCTTGGTAACTAACAAGTCCTCATGACTAAGAGATTACCACCGGCAACCAAATGTGTATCCAGATGGTCACTTGTCGGTCGTCCAATGTCACCTCTTGGTAACTAACAAGTGCTCGTGACTAAGATATTACCACCGGCAACCAAATGTGTATCCAGTTGGTCACTTGTCGGTCGTCCAATGTCACCTCTTGGTAACTAACAAGTGCTCGTGACTAAGATATTACTACCGGCAACCAAATGTGTACCCAGTTGGTCACTTGTCGGTCGCGCATGGTTACGACTTGGTAACTAACAAATACTCATGACTGAGAGGTTACCCCTTGCAACCAAATGTGTACCCAGTTGGTCACATGTCGGTCGCGCATGGTTACGACTTGGTAACATACATGACTCGTAACAAACAGTTAACCACCGCGAACCAAAATTGTCCCTAATTTGTCATTAGATGGTACCCAGATGGTAACCTATTGGTTACCTTAAAATGGTCAGCTTAAAACAGTTGGTCATCACCAGTCATCTGTTGGACACTACTTGGTCACATAATTTTCTGAATGTCATCTATTGGTTAAGTAAATGTCATCAGTTGGTTACGTAACTTTTCTATATGGGGACATTAAAGTGTGTGGCAGATAAAACCAAGAACACAACCCCGCCCAAACACAAACGGGACAAAATCTTGATAGAGACCTGATCTCAGTTTAATCAGTAAATTTTTGAACAAATATTATGCCATTCATGTTTCTGTCGACAAAACGCCGTAACGTTGTGGTTTTTCCATGCTCACTCGTAGTCGTATGGATTTCTACCAATTTTGTACCCCGTCAAGCTATGGTCAAGCTTTATAATTTATGCTCACACGACTGCTATGAATATGCTTTGCGTGATATTTTCATCTCACACAATCTTATAGTCTACACAAAGCTGATTTTGCAAATCTTGTCTTACAGCACAAACGAAGCACAAACGAATGCCGTTGGCGGAATTCCAAATTTCCAAAGTGGGGATGCTGATGTCACGTTTTACAAGATTTTGATTTGCGAATAAGGGGTTGATATGGTGAGGCACAAACGACATGTTTTAGTGCACAAACGAGCACAAACGAAGAACAAACGAATGCCGTTGGTGGAATTCCAAATTTCTAAAGTGGGGTTGCTGATGTCACGTTTTACAAGATTTTGATTTGCGAATTAGGTTTTGAAGAGGTTAGGCACAAACGAAACTTTTTAGTGCACAAACGAGCACGAACGAAGTACAAACGTATGTCGTTATTGAAATTTCAAATTTCCTTAGTCGGATGCTGAGATCACATTTTTCCAAAACTTGAATTTAATAATTAGGGGTGAAGGGGTTAGGCACAAACGAAACTTTGTAGTGCACAAACGTGCACAAACGAAGAACAAACGAATGCCGTTGGCGGAATTCCAATTTTCCAAAAAGGGGGTGCTGAGGTCACATTTTACAAAATTTTGATTTGCGAATTAGGGGTTGAAGGGGTTAGGCACAAACGACATGTTTTAGTGCACAAACGAGCACAAACGAAGCACAAACGAATGCCGTTGGCGGAATTCCAAATTTCTAAAGTGGGGGTGCTGAGGTCACGTTTTACAAGATTTTGATTTGCGAATTAAGGGTTGAAGGGGTTAGGCACAAACGAAACTTTGTAGTGCACAAACGTGCACAAACGAAGCACAAACGAATGCCGTTGGCGGAATTCCAATTTTCCAAAAGGGGGTGCTGAGGTCACATTTTACAAAATTTTGATTTGCGAATTAGGGGTTGAAGGGGTTAGGCACAAACGACATGTTTTAGTGCACAAACGAGCACAAACGAAGCACAAACGAATGCCGTTGGCGGAATTCCAAATTTCTAAAGTGGGGGTGCTGAGGTCACGTTTTACAAGATTTTGATTTGCTCATTAAGGGTTGAAGGGGTTAGGCACAAACGAAACTTTTTAGTGCACAAACGAGCACAAACGAAGAATAAACGAATGCCGTTGGCGGAATTCCAAATTTCCAAAAAGGGGGTGCTGAGGTCACGTTTTACAAAATTTTGATTTGCGAATTAGGGGTTGAAGGGGTTAGGCACAAACGAAACTTTGTAGTGCACAAACGAGCACAAACGAAGCACAAACGAATGCCGTTGGCGGAATTCCAAATTTCCAAAGTGGGGGTGCTGGCGTGACCTCAGCACCCCATTCGTCCTTGGCCCATATTTATGTGTTCGAGTTAGGCACAAACGAAATTTTTTAGTGCACAAACGAGCACAAACGAAGCACAAACGAATGCCGTTGGCGGAATTCCAAATTTCCAAAAAGGGGGTGCTGAGGTCACGGACCTCGAATTTACGATAAGTCAATCAAGGTTCTTAGTTTTGCGAATACTCAAAATGATTTGTTTGGAAGTACGTTCCATATTGAATTATTAAAATATGATCCACTCATTCAACATAAAAGTATTTGCTTTTCACTGAAAATTGAAAATAGCATCTAAACACACTTGTACCTAAATCAAATCAGATTCAGTTGCAGTGGAAAAACATTCATTTTCAATGTTACATTTCTGATAAGTTCAAACATTCTTAACCAATAAGGATGAAAATTTGTAAAATAAGAGACAATGTTGGTCTGAATAATCATGCAAAATATGAGTTTGATGAGATTTATCGAAGACCATTTTCATTTTTCAACCTCTCAGGAGATATTTATTTAAATTTTAACCAATTGATAGATTTCAAAAAAAATTAGGGTCAGCAAACAAAGACGGTTGTCTCTACATTTGTGCAAAATTTCAGATCGATCGGTGAAACGGTGCGACTTCTATAGGGCACTAGCCAAACTAACTCCCGCTAGGGTGCTGCCATCGGTTTTGTGACAAGTGTGAAGTAAGCTGTTCGTGCCACTCAAAATTAAAACTCGCGAAACTTTATTTTGACATGCGTAAGAAGATGTATACTCACTGTTTAGATACATAGATTTTTTTACTCTAGTATAATTAAATGTGTAAAAATAAGAAGATAGTGCAATATCTAAAGCAAATTCTATTTCAATCTTAAGCGACACCCTCTCAATTGTTTTAATTGGAAGTTACAAAATTCCATTAAGCAGTGAGTCATTTCAAGAGAGCACTGGAAACAAAAATAATTCTGTGAGCTGTCATTATATGATCAAAATATCATTATTACACTATCATTTCTAATAATTATCCACTATTTCGTTAAATAACCAAATATCAACATTAATTATTATAATATAACATAAAAATACGGACTGTGGGGTAAGAAATGCGTTGATTTGAAAAGCACAGCCTCGACGCTAGCGCCAAAGTGGCCGATCCCGTCGTCCTAGCTTGGCATCGCCCCATTGCTCCAGATAACAGCCAAAAATATAAAAAAAACAAAAAACAGAGGTCCGTGTCAAAAGAGTCAAAAGGAGACGCTCGCTTCGCTCGCTCAATAATCTAACCGAAATTCCGTAAATACATATCAAATTCACAAATAATCACTTGCAGGAACACAGAAGAGTTAAAATTTTCTTCAGAAACTTCACTCTAAAATATACTCTTTGTGTTGATTGCATTGTGTTAATATTTTGACACAATTTTGTGTCAATTTATAAGATTAACACTTTTTTTGGAATGTGTGAATAATGTGTACTGTGTTAATATTTTATTGTGTTGATTCATAATATCTAGTCTACACATTTTCCGTGTTAATTGTAAAACCACGCCTCTTTGTGATAGATCAACATCATAACTGTGTTGATTTTGTCACTTCTTCATCTACAGAGTGTATAGTATCGATTAAATAACTATTAAATATATATTAAATAACTCACGCGGAAGTGTGTTAATCTCAGACAACACAAAAATTGTGTCGCCATTGTGTAAATTCGTGTGTGTTGATTGATGAACAAAATATTTGTGTTAACTAAATAACACAACAATGTGTTGATCTGCGAGGTATTGTGTTGAATATGAGCATTAACACAAAAATGTGCAAGTGGTTTACTAATCTTTGTGTTAATATTTACAATCAACACAATATTGTGTCAAGTTTTCCCCCCAGACGCTTCTCATGTCACGTGATTTGCTTTGTGTGCGTCTTCAGATTTGCTTTGCTGTGGGAAGGCGGTGACTGTCAGGTGGCGATGGCGAATTAATTTTGCGTTGACAAGTTTTGAGATTGAGAGAGAAGCACGAAAATTATCTTAAAAATCAAGTACTTATGTACAACTAAGTGGGTTAAAGAAAACGAAGACATGTTAACGGTTGCGAGCATCATTAACGCTGGTGAGTTAAATTAAAATATAGTATACCTAAGTTAAGTATTAATATACGGTAGCTTACTGATACTCAACATATTTTGTATGATATTTTCAGATTCTTGCAGACTTCCAAGTGCTCTATCAGAAGAACTACAATAATCTGATATCTCAATACACGTCTTCATTCGTCAAGAAAATTGATGTGGTCCACGAAGAGACTCATGTACTCTCGAAACTAGTGACCTGGGAGGAACCAGGTATAATTGACAATAAAATAAGAATCAAATATAATGATAATGATCTTGCGACACTTTCTTATTTTGTGTTCTTTTGAGATTTTGGTCGCATTAACGTGGTTGCGAAGTTCAACTCATCGATATGAAATATTGCCTATACCTTCAGTTGATTCTAATTAGGACTCAACTCATAGTTTATAAACTTTATACTTTAAATTTGGACTAATGTCACTCATATTGAGGTTAATTATCAGAAGTATCATCATCAAGATCTATTTTTTGTAATGTGACTTCCAATCAGTATTTTATACAAATAAATTTGCATTATTGCATACGAAAATGATTGAAACAACTTTCAAATTATAATCCATCATCTCTATATTTCTGCACTCCATTTCTAAATAGTTTACCATTATTGAAATACTTAGATAAATCAATCAATATCACGTTCTATTAATTTGTATGATTTAGGTATTACAATTAAATGATTTTGTTCTAAAAATATCAAACTTTTCCCTACTCTCCTTCTCATTTGAAGATGAATATTAAAAAGAATTCTTTCACAATTCAAGCTAAAGATTACATTGTTTTAACTGAATTCTGTTGAACTTTAAGCGTTTTGTATAATTATCTTCAAAATGAGAAGGAGAGTAAGGGTAGGGTTGTACACATTTTTCGACACAAAATTGTGTTAATTTTAACACCAAAATTTTGTCAATATCAACACAAATAATGTGTCAATATCAAGTCAAAAATGTGTCAATAACAAGAACAAACTGTTGCAATTTCAACACAAAAAATGTGTCAATATCAACACAAAAAACGTGTCAATATCAACACAAAAAATGTGTCAATATTTTTATTGACATTATTACACAAAATTATGTGTTATTTTCAACACAAAAAATGTGTTAAATTTCAACACATAAAATGCGTTAGTTCGTTAAATTAACACAATTAAATTCTGTAAGAATCAACACAATTTATGTGTAGCAGTCAACACAAAAGCTCTTGTGTTGATTCAACACACAATTTGTGTCGTCAGATTTTGACACAATTTTGTGTTGATTTCAACACAATATTGCAGAAGATTTTTAGAGTGTGGGAAGATTGCCACAAAACCTTACACTCAAGGGAAGCAAAAAAAAGACTATTGAAAAATAGTAAATACCAAAAACGAACCAATTCCCTGCGAGGCATTTCATCCCCCTTCAAATGTTATGTTACTTTGTCAGTTTGCTGGAGAGGGGTGGAAGGGGGGGGGGGGGGGTACCACAATTAATTTTTACCAATTCTCTTTCCCATCATTTTCCTCTGAGGAAGACCCAAAAACTCTCGGTCGTCGGAGTCGAAACCAGTGAACGTCAAAGCGTCTATGCCAATTTATTGCGAAAACGCTCTGTTTCAACGCGTTCTTGTATTGTGTAGACTAAGATGTTATGCTGAGTATAAAATGCTACTCATAATCTGACACAGTAGACTGGGTACGCACGACTGGTTCTCTCAAGGGCAAGCAAATCTCTGCAAGAATGTATTCCAAGTGAAAGATGTTCTAATTGTTTGTTTGGTTTTCTAGCTGCCACAACCAGGGAACAAAGTTGGTATGTAACTTGCTAGACGGGGCTTAGTCGAACTTTATAATAAATATTCGCAAATTCACAGATTTCTCTCAAATTTGAGGAAAATTTACAATAGTAGAGAAAAAACATATTATTTTGGACTTCGGTAAATATTTCAACAAGATATTGAGTTTGCCGAAGAAATTTGTCGAACGGTCGTGAGAGAGAAAATTTGTTTCATAAGTGAAATGAAAAAAGGAAAAAAACGAAGCAAAAATGAAAAAGTGCTACTAATAAACTTATCTAGTGGAGCGGTCGCTCCACCCAGCCAAGTCGTACTATACACTCACAGTCACTCAACATATCGTAAATGCCTAAAAAACTGAGGAGCAGACTAACCACTTTTACTGTAAGCAACAACATGGCATTTTCGGCCTACTGGATCTCAAAATTGAAAAATCTCACATTGTTGCGAAATATCTTAATTTCGAGCTATGGCCCACCCCACCCCATATACCAAATTTGGGAACAACAGGTTATGCCTTTTGCGAGCTAGAGGGCCGTGAAAACAGTGAAATTACACCCCTTTTAAAAGCTATCTGATGATGATGATGATGATGATGATTCAGATTCAGATTCAGATATCAGGAAACGTTGCTATCACCGCCACAGCCTAAACGGCTGAACCGATCAACCTGAAACTTTTACCACATGTGCACTTTTGGCGTCTGATGATACCTTGCCTCTTGTGATTTTTTGTGCCGTCATTTTTTAACCAGAAGTGACGTCATATCTCAAAAACGTCTAGGCCGATTAGAACGAAATTAGCGCCATTCGATTTAGATGGTCATCTATATGAAGTATCAATAAAAATAAATTATTTTCTAATTTTCTTAACCGGAAGTGACGTCATAAATACGCAATATTTAACTTATTTCAACAAATTATACTTAAAATACATACATAATTAACTTACATAGTAACATAGACAATATAATTTATAAATTCAAGGTTGCAGTGTTCTCGGCCGCCATTCCTGAAACCGGAAGTGACGTCATATATCTAAAACGCCTGTACCGATTCCAACTGAACTAGCTCCTGCGTATTCATTCTGCTATTTATTTGAAAAATCAATTGCGAAAAATGAATAAACAAATTAACGGTACCGGAAATGGCGGCAGAAACCACTAAATGAAACCGGAAGTGACGTCATATATTACAAAGGGCATGACCGATTTTACGGAAATAAAGGGATTATGAATTCAGATGGTCGTTCATGAAGTATCAACTAGATAAAACTAGATTGTTTTCTTATTACCTATACCGGAAATAACGTCATAAATATGCTAAATTACGTCATAAATATGCTAAATGACACTAAATTCACCACTTTATACTTTTAAATAGATATTAGTAAACGTACATTGTAAATAATTATAAATTCAAGGTTGCAGTGTTCTCGGCCGTTATTTTTAAAACCGGAAGTGACGTCATATATCGAAAACGGTTGTACTGATTGCAACCCAATTTAGGTAATGTGTAGGTCTAATAATTATGAATTAAAGACGACATTATTTTCGGCCGCCATTGTTTAAACCAGAAGTGACGTCATATATCGAAAACGGCTGTACCGATTGCAACTAAATTATGTAAATATGTAGGACATATGATTATTGATTATGAATTCAAGACGACATTATTTTCGGCCGCCATTTTTAAAACCGGAAGTGACGTCATATATCGCATACGGCTGTACCAATTGCAACCAAGTTTTGGAAATGTGTAGGACTTATAATTATGAATTAAACGACATTATTTTCGGCCGCCATTGTTAAAACCGGAATTGACGTCATGTATCGAAAACGGCTTACCGATTGCAACCAAATTTTGGAAATATGTAGGACTAATAATTATGAATTCAAGACGACATTATTTTCGGCCGCCATTTCAAAACCGGAAGTGACGTTATATATCGAAAACGGCTGTACCGATTGCTATCAAATTATGTAATTTTGTAGGACTTATAATTATGAATTCAAGACGACATTATTTTCGGCCGCTATTTCAAAACCGGAAGTGACGTCATATAATATCGAAAACGGATGGACCGATTGTAACGAAACCTAAGCTATATTCTTCTTGGATAATCATTTAATCTTTTACCAAACGCAACTTTTCTTAGTACCTATCCAAATCGGTTGAGGCGTATTTTTTTAAAGAAATTAGTCCTTGCTCGGACATGTGCTACAAGCTGTATGAATAAACTAACAAAAGAAGTGATATCCTAGAAAAAAACACTCCGTGTAAAAAAGGCAGCCAAGTCACTTTACTTTAAAAAAATTCAACACCGAAAAGGAGTGATATCAAAAAAGGAGCCAAGTCAATGACATTTCCAAATATTTAATCGTATTTTTGAAATAAAAGAATAAACACCGAGAAATACTTTACAAACGGACTTGGCGCATCGTTTTTTTAAAGACATTTTTCTATTCATAAGCATATGCCATTTATATACAACCGTCATTAAGAATTTTTAGAATAATAGGGAAACATGTTTTAATTACATATTATACATACCTACCTGTAAAATATTTTCTATTTGAATATGTACGCGATGAAACTTGTTGCCTATGTTTTCTATAAATACACAATAGTTATCTTCGTAATATAGTTTCGTGGTCAACATAATTAAAGTCTCATGCGTTATACCTTCTCATCATGAAATAAATTTCTATTAATCCACATTTTATAACAATACATTTCACAAAGTACTCAGTCACAGTCACAGTCAATTTTTTTTTACACAGTCAAATTTTAATCATGATCAGATAAAAGACAAACTTAGGGAATTATCCATTGGCAAATTTTTTTAAATTAAATTTCATACGGCATCCAGCGAGGCAAGAAAAGCGACAATTTTTCACAAAAAATTAACTAATTATTACTAATTACCAAAGCAAAAAATTTAAAATTATCCAAGAGATAACCTTAAGTTTGTCTTTTATCTAATCATGATTCAAATTTCAAATAATTTCGTCAACCCATTTTGTCTCCAATCGCATCCAAAAATCGCTCGCGCTTGCACAACCAATTATTTATTTATTTATTGTATGTAAAACCTGCTCAAAGGCAGGAGGCTAGTGTAGGGTGATATAGACAAGGATCCCCTCTTTATCCTATATACAAAAATATTCAGTATTTCTACGTGCTACTTGCTAGTCGCTAAGTAAGGGTCTCTCATTGCATACGTATAATCTTCCAGTATTCAATTCTCATAAAAACATGGCTCTAATTTTTTTTTGTTCTGCACGCTAAATTTGATTGAGTGAAAATCGCTCAAAAATGAGTTAAATCCACTCAAAAAAGGAACAATTTTGTAACATTGAGTGGATTTAACTCATTTTTGAGCGATTTTCACTCAATCAAATTTAGCGTGTGTGAATTTGATATCCCACAGCCCACACATGTTCCCTCACCATGAATTCATAATTTACTCAGCTTCAGATAGAATTCAAGAATAATCTGCACAGTTTAAATGAAGACTGCGCAATCTTTTGGCATCAATTCAAACAAACTCGACAATATTTTTAATCTCACTAAAGTTCATTAAACTGATAACTCACAAGTCTCATTGCCTTGACCACCATTTTTACAATATCTAAAAATAATATATTGCGCAAGTTATTCGGAGCAAATTGATAAAAACTGATAAAATAAATCGATACACTTGATAATGATAGTGGCCACATTCCCGTATTACTGCACATTGCCGTATCAGTGATAACCGATCTCTACCTACTCCACTGGCTACAATGTGGGATAGGCCGTTACAATGTCTATGGATAGGCCAATAACACAGATATAAGGCACGCAGTGCTCCAACAGCCCCTAGTGAGAGTACGGTGAACTACGCTAGTTGGTTGCACAGGAAATAGGGGATTACAATGTATAAATCATCGCTGGGACCTTCTAGTACTTTTAAATTACCAATTTTGATGGAATTCGATTCCATGCAATGATAACCATAGCTCAAAATTAAGACATTTTACAACAATGTGAGATTTTCCATTGTTGAGATCCAGTAGGCCGAAAATGCCATGTTGTTGCTTACAGTAAAAGTGTTTGGTCTGCTCCTCAGTTTATTAGGCATTTACGGTATGTTGAGTGACTGTGAGTGTACAGTACGACTTGGCTGTGTGGAGCGACCGCTCCACTAGATTCTTATGGCCGTGACCGGATTCCATCAGAATGGTATTGGGAAAACGTTCTAGAATAGACCTCATTGGTTGAATATTTACTTTGAAAGAAAATGTATGTTTTTAAATTAAGCGAGACTATTTCTTTATAATTTGTACGTGATCGTGATTAATTCCGAATAAATGGTGTATCAAAAAAGGACAGCCCCTTATAATTCCAATTCCTTGTGATGTACAACATTTATTATTTTGTGTCTTGAAATTGTTGAATAAATTAATAAAAATGTTAAAATAATATTAAATTAATTGTCAATGCGTTGTGTCTAATGTCCGTCCGACCGACCGGGTAGCTCGGTTGGTAGAACTCTCGCCCGGCAAGTGAGATGTCCCGGGTTCGAGCCCCGGTTCGGTCTGATATTTTTCACAACGCACATCCCTTCATATCATCCTGACTCCATGGAAGTTTTCCACAGAAACCTACATTCTTTAATAAAATATACTAGGAAAACGCTCTGTGTAACGCGTTGATGAGCGAGCACAGACACGCGCATCACCTCGAACCGAAATTTTGTCTATCGAAAATATCATTAAAAGCCAATAATTCTTGAAATTCGTCAGACTTGTAGGTATAAAAATCTCCAAATATTCCTATAGTATTAGTCCCAATAACCATGCAAAGTTTTAAGTTGTTCGATTGAACCTTTATGATTAAAATGTTCCTAGTTAATATTCAAAAATCATAGTTAAAAAATATACCTGGGACCACTCATATGATAAAAGTGTGTGTACTTACACAACATTAGACGATCTGTTGAACGGTCATATCAGTTTCATACGTTTGAAAGTTTCTACTCTAACTACCTTGGAACTGTACAGAGTCGAAGTAGCCGTGATCAACATTTTCGAGAAATTTGACAGCCAACACGCAAAATGTCCGCAAAATGTCAATAACTTTTGGATTTAAACACATATATAAGTCTGAAAATTGTCAAAAATACAGATACTGTAGGTCCCAATGACCATGCAAAGTTTTAAGTTGATCGGTCATATGGTTCTAGTTTAAAATTCAAAAATCACATGAAAGATTTTTTTAAATTTTAACCAATGGGAGGATTTGGCTTAAACTTTGTAAGATTGGGTACAATGTTGGTCGTAATAACTTGTCAAAATTTCAAATTGATCGGAATAACCAATCGAAAGATATTTTTTTTTAAATTTTAACCAATCACATAATCCCGTTCAAAAACGATCCCAGGGACCGCATAGATTACGTTAGTGTATGTGCAAAATTTCAGATCGATTGGTTGTGCCGTTTAACCTGGGCAGTGAACACAAAAAAACAAAAAAACAAAAAAAGAAAAAAAGAAAAAAAGAACACATAGAGAAAGTGCCATAAGAGTACCGTAGTGACGCTCGCTACGCTCGCTCAATAAATATCACATCACCAATACACTTGATGACTGCAGTGAGCTTTTTAAATAAATTTATAATTTTTTCTAGAATGAAACAAAAGTCGAAGTTTCCCTACTGTTTCTGGGAATCTTGATAAACAAGCGCCAGGAATAAACTAATTAGCATCTCAAAACAAGAAGCGAATTTTCCTCAGCTCCTTTATAACAACTTTACTGAACTCTACTCAATCTATTTTCGAACATAATTATATACTCTTATATATTATTATGAGTTCGTGGAATACTATTCCAGTTATGGTGGGCCGGCTTTAGATTTCGCCACGTCTTCTCTTAGTATCAAATGAGAACCTTCCTGCATTTCATCCTCGTTTTATACTCAGTTATAACCTGAGACTGGAACTGGAACCGGAACCGGAACCGAAAATAATCGTTATTTTTATAGGAAACCGAACCGGAACCGGAACCCTTATTAATATTAAACATTATTTGGGTTCCATAACGGTTCCATAAGGGTTCATTAAATAATTAATTTTATTGAGTTTTTACTTCATTGCCTTTCAAATATGAAACTATTTATTGCCATTTACAGTTTTTCAAATAAAAGATCACCGAGTCAAATTAATGTTATACATTTCTAGGCAAGTTGATTTAAAAAAATGAATTATTGTCAGAATTTGATGGAACCGATTGGAACCTTGATGGAACCTTGATGGAACCGGAACCGGAATCGGAACCGGAACCGATATTCATTTGGGTTCCAGTTCCTTCTTTTAGCGCTATCTTTGATAACCTCTTTTGAACCGACTTCTTCATCTCCGTTGGTGAAAGGGTCTTTTAGAAATTTGTATTTCTTTGCAATTTTTGGCAAATTAACAAAGATGTAGGTTTTATTTGATATCTATAGCGTGCCCCCCTCCCCCCCCCCCCTCTAACATTATGAACAATTATTGATGTCCTAAATGACATGTTTCGCACAAAATTGCATGTCCACACTACTCATTTTTTCTTGAACATTCTGGACTTAACAATTTCAAAATTAAACAACATTTGTAAATTACGTGAAAATTTACTGTGAAATTCCAAATTTAAATTATCTTAATTCTCATCACTAAATGCCAGCCCCTTTATTACAAAACAGATCTTTTTATCTGGGTATTCATTGCATTAGATTCAAGACGATATGTATCGTCTTGAATCTATAGTTAAATTTTTCTGATAATATGAAAGGTATTTTGGATATCCAAATATTTTGATATTTTTTATATTTGCTGGGAGGACGTAGATAGACGGAGGGCGTTATGATGAAAAAGTAGGGTGAAGAAGCGGAAGCAGAAGAAGACAGGTCGGTTCCAGTGACCATGACATTATACTAGAATCTCTGTAGGTAGTACTGATAAAATAAAATTGCAAATACTGGTATTCCTAAACTTTTTTCGTTTATCGCGGCGCCCCAACTCAACACATAAGGGTGAATGGGCATTTGTTCACCCAGATTCGAACGAAACATGTCTCTGACCAAACCTCGCATGGCCCCCGAAAACAAATACCCCTGCAGCTATTAGAGGGTCTAGCCGCACTGGCCCCGGAAATTTTACAGTATTCTCGAGTTTGTTGAAAATGTTTGCCATGCGGAAATGAGCCACTGCACAATGGATTCAGCTACTTTATCACTGATAAAACTAAAGATTTCACTTGATTTCGCATAGTCGAACATTTTCGTACACACATGGAAAATCATACTGCTTGCAAAATTCATTAGAATCCAGAGCCATCCAGATCATTTCTTAATTGGTATATTTGCTGAATAACATAAGTATATTTGGATCGTGGCAATGCATTTGATTTTTTTATTCAGGGCTAACTAGATAATTTTTAATGCCGTCTAGGGTTGGGCGAACCTCATATTTTTGAACGCGGACCAAGCCTCGAACCGAACTTTAAGTATTTGACCGAACCTCCGAACCTAACCGAATCTCTTGCCTTTTTTGCCTGCAGTGGTTTTATCACTTTAAGTCACTCACAAGTCACAAATAACATCAAATATTGTTTGCACAAGGGGATTTTTC
Source organism: Leuctra nigra (assembly GCA_934045905.1). Classification (NCBI taxonomy): domain Eukaryota; kingdom Metazoa; phylum Arthropoda; class Insecta; order Plecoptera; family Leuctridae; genus Leuctra; species Leuctra nigra. The sequence goes on from OW203770.1 coordinate 8,105,435, forward strand.
ATTTTATAGTTCCTTCCTTTGTAATACCAACACCTTTGCAAAATTGTTACCTGGTGCAACTCTACTCTCAATTAATTAATTTATAGTCATCATTTTAGTGCATTTTTTTTATAAAATTAATTCACATCATTGAATAAAAGGAAAAGTAAGAAAAGTAAAATAAAAATAAAATAACTTTTTGCATTAATTACTGGAAATTTCATATTGGCGCTGCGAGAAAAGTTCGGTTCGGATATTTCATTTTAAGGTTCGGTTCGCGAACATCTAAAACCGGTTCGGTTTGGTTCGGGTCTCGAACCGGTTCGCCCAACCCTAATGCTATCTATTGATTCGATATTCAAGTTTTTCACAGTTTCAGAACCTTCCCACTATAACCTTCAGCATCGATTGCAGCGCGTGGTTGAACCAAGAAACATCAACTGATTCGACTGACAGTTCGCACAATCAGTCATTTCAGACTTCCACTCTCTGCCCACCTCCACTCACACCTTCGCAGAGACTAATGTACCAAGACATTAGTGATGTTCTTGTGGGCAAATACATGCATCAGAGCACCATTTCAAACTAGAGAGAAAAGAAAACAGCCACTATAAAGTGGTGTCAAATGATTGTTATGCTATCCTGTAAACAGATAATTATTTTTCTTGAAGAAAATGCATCGGTAAGATAATGGGACGCGCTTGATTTTTCAAAGTCTTTTTTTTCGAGAGTTTTCTCCACACTAACAAAATCAATGAGTAGACGCACATTTAAACTCAACGAAAATAACAATCATGGAAAAGATATATTTTTTCTAGACATCATCATAAGTTTGCGCTCTGAATAAACTTGCACTCTGGAGGTCCCGGGCTCGTTTCCATACATGTCTGAAGTATTTCGTACATTTTTTGAGTCAATGTGGGCAAATGCTGGATCGTTTCTCTACTGATAGACCATGGCCGCCTCCTTCCCTCCGTCCATCCGTACCTATTTTTCATCTTCATCGTCTCCCTTACATCATCGTTATCATTCATCCGTCGCCATTGATTATAGTTGCAGAACAAATAATCTGATAATAATTTTTGTTAAAATTTAACAAACGTTGAAAAAAAAATTATAAATTTTTTTTAATTTTTTTTTTCAACGTTACTACTATATTTTAATGAAAAAGATTAATCAAATGTATTGTAATTTGCAACTCTCGACTTATATTGAGTTTTCAATATGATGTCTTCAGAAGATGAGAAAATTTACACACAGGAGGTAAGGGAAAATTATTTAGAATTTGGCGTCTAACTTTTAAAAACGTATGGCTAGGTGTATACAAATCTTAATAAATACCTCAATGTCTAATACCATAAACATTGTAATACAATGTCTATGCTAATACACATAATATTAGATTTTGGAAAAATTCTATAGCTGGAAAATAGTTTAAATCTAATATTTACTAGGAAAATTACTTAGTTTTTTCGACTTGAGGGCTAACTCAAATTTATAAAGTGATATAGTATCTTCGAAATTAGTTCGGCTAAGTCCCACTTTTTCTTGCGTTTATATAAGTAATGAAACTAAACACAGCTGGAGCCCTATTCTAGAACTTTAAAATTCTCATTTCAGATGGAATCCGTTTCCATGCTACGTTAATCCTTATGGCCGTGACCGGATTCCATCAGAATGGAATTGGGAAAACGTTCTAGAATATACCTCATGGGTGGTATTTTTTGATAATCGAACATGGAGTCGTTTTGTCACAATTGTGTTAATATTCATTCATTCTCTAGATATTGATCTTTGGATAACATTATTATAAGACATCTGAAAAAATTTTCTTGGGCAATTTTGAAAAATGGACAGAAAAATATAAAATTTTTAGTTAAAGGCAATATTAAAGAGTGGTATAGTTGGAATTTCGTGCCACGAGCAGAGGGTCGAGCTTAGAAGTGGCAAACATTCACAGCATTAGCCTTCTCGACTGAGGGAAATCACAAAAAACTACAGTCATAAGGACGGCTGCTGGAGGTGAACCTGTGACTTCTAAAGCGTAACTGTGTATAAATCGTTTTACACATTACTATCAAAATAATTCCTTTAATTCTACAGAATACAATACTTTGCTTTGATTTAGTTAATACTAAGACTTCTCCACAGGGGCCCTAATAGGCTCTTGTATTTTTGTGTGTGTTAATCCTAACTCCTTTACCCATTGTATTTTGGAAAAGGAATACATCTTATTATTTATCTGTTTAATATTAATGGTTGGTACACCCCGCAGGCATATAAAATTCTAAAATTCTCATAAAATCCAGAGTCCTTTTCCAAAACTTGATCATCCAGACGAAAACACAGGTAAATGCAAATTTCAAGCATGTGGAGTATGAGTGAAATTATTCACTTAATTGAATTATTGAATTATTTCTCAGTCAACAAAATAGTGACAGTTATTCGAGATCCAGTTTAGCAGTTAACCGTAATTTTTTCTGACCGTGGGTGAACCTACATTGGAGTCCAAAAACTATTTAAGCTGTACAAAAATCCTGTTCACCATAATAATGCCTGTATTTCTACAAGCTCCATAAGACTCTAAGGTGAAGAACCTGTGAAGATGATCTCATCACTAAGATGATATGCAGCATCTGCAACTTAGGCAGCTAATTTGATGATTTGCACAAAATACAGAGATTCAAATTCTTGAATGTAATGTTTGGAGAGACGAATATTCGCCCTGCCTTCTCGTCCCAGCAAGGCGCCGACAGGCTATTTGACGAGGGGGATGGGGGGGGGGGGGGGGGGTAATGTTCCCTCCCCCACCCACTCCCCCACCCACTCCACATCTGACTGCGATATGATCACAGAGTTCTATAAAACTCGTTTATTTACATTGGCAGGTACCTAATTAGTACGTGAATACTATGTTCCCCTATTTTAAAGACGTATAAGTTATATTAAAAAATGTTTATACATGCCACATTTCGGTCACACTATAAACAGAACAGAATACGAAGAAACAGAACCAAAGTTCGTTTATATTTTAATTTTTAAAACATTTGTCTGCATTCAAGATACATATTTCCTATTAAAATAACACAAACAATTACAAATCAGTCATGTATTTCACATCATTTGTAATTTTCACACTAAGGACCCAGCGTAATTGACAGCCTAAAAGAGCCCGACGATCTTTTTGCTAAATGTCAAAGTTAGATTAACTTGTTTAATTAAGTCTCCAGACGTTTCCCTGCTAATTAAAATAAATTAATTGAATTTGCTCGTTTAGAGACTTCAAAGACACTCGTTGAATTTTTTAATGAATAAAATCTAATTAATATCTGAAAATAAAGGCTAGTTTTTTACATGATGTCTGTCTAACTTTTTTACATTTAAATCTGTCAGCTATTTTCTTTTGTGAAAAAAGTGTTGTTATATTAATTTTTAACCAAGGGAGATATTCAGATACAAGATTCGAGGGGGGGTGGGGGGAGGCAATATTCTGACATTTTATAAAGGCTATTGTATTTGCTACTGAGATTTCGGGGTAAATACCCTATAGAGATAATTTATATCCTTGGGGTAATTTAAGAATAAATGAAGAATTGTCAGTAAGATTAGATTTGTAACGGAACAGGTTGGCTGAGTGGTTAACGCTCGGAACTTGTATTCCGGAGACCCGGGTTCGATTCACGCGGCCGTCCTTCCTGACTGGGTTTTTTCCGTGGTTTTCCCTCAGTCGACAGGCAAATGCTGGGAAGGTACCCTACTAATAGGTCACGACCACCTCCTTCCCACCTTCCATCTCGGCATATCGGCATATCGGCAGTAGATTTTTTCGATTTGCGTTACACACTTTTGGAATGATGTAATCAAGGTTTATTAATTGCCATTTTGACAAAAATGTAAAGAAGTACATTGAAGAAGTTTTTTTACACAATGAACATGCCATCCGTTACGAATATGATTCGATGAATGGTATCTTTATTCATATCATATTCACATCTTATTGTATTCATATCTCAGAAGTAGAAGGACAGGAGTTCATCTCAACTATTCTTGAGGAGAGCTCATAAATCAATAATTCTGCCTTGCCAATAATATTTCTAATGGTGACACGAGTCATTGTGTATATATATTGTGATATTGTGATAAATAGCAATTCGCGTTTGAGTGTGCTACGCAAAATCGAGAAAATGGACTTCCGCCCTTCTACCTCTATAATAAGATTTATTTGAAATCTAATAACTACCGACGGCCATGTTGCTTGAATCATTCTACTTCGGCGAATTCGTTTTAGAGTTCGTTTTAGAGTAAATTCCAGTAAGAGAAGTCAATTTTCAAGCCTTGTGCAAAAACTTGAAAACACTTTGCATACTCACTAAGGCGTATGAAAGTAGTTAATTAAAAATTAATTATCATTATGAAACGCCTACGTATCAGTATAACCAAGAAATACAAAAGTCATGACGGACCATTTCAAGACATGGAAGAAATTATATAATTAATCACTTACATTTAATGATCGTAAGACCCTGTGAGTTCCTGAACCTTTCTCATCCAGTTACATACACAAGTATGGTTAACTAGGAAAACGCTCAGTGTAACGCGTTGATGAGCGAGCACAGAACATGCAACATCCCCATTCACGATATGCACGACACGGCACAAGACGATTTTCTCTGCAACTTTTCAATCTCCATATAAATACTCTGGATGAATGATCCATTGTGTCGTGGCTTACCTATACATACTTTTTCCAGAAATTTCTTTTGACAACCCATACTAAACTCGTAAAATGACAATTAATACATTACTGATTGGACTTACAATGTGTAGAATTTTAGACAGATATTATTTGAACTTATAAACCAATTGGAGGATTTGACCTTCGTACTGCATCCGATTTGTTATTTGCTAGCTCAAAAATGCTTTCATTTTACTGTAAATTGTGGATTGCTTGGCTACTCTACAGGCCTTGGAGCAGAAGCTTAATGAAGGCACGGATGCAAATTTAGTATACATTTTTCAAATATTTCAAGATTTTATGGAATAAAAGTTCCTAATGACAAAAACTTTTGAAAATAACGACAGCTACTAGACTGAAAATTGGCATAATACCTATAATGTTGCTACCAACTAGGAAAACGCTCAGTGTAACGCGTTGATGAGCGAGCACGGGTACGTGCAAATTCTCGAACCGTAAATTCGTACACAACGCACAGAAAACATATACAACCATATTGAATTGATTATGATTAGTGCTCGAAGTAGGAATTAAATAGTGGCGGTATGGTAACATAAGAATACCACGTGCGGGGGGGGGGGGGGGTACGATATTAGATGAGGGTCCAGATTCCAGAATTACACTGACAACCATTGTCATGTCATTAGTAATAGATTAGTCTTTTACCTTGATGAAACAACTAAATTAAATAATGAATTTACTCTATCTTGTAGTGGATGTTCATAGTTCATAGTTATGCTTGAAATATGCAGTCAAAAGATAACCATGAAATAAGAGTAAATTAGAATCTAAAATTACGTAAATTTCCAAGAATATCTGATTTTAAGCATTCAGTTTTTTCTGAGAAGTAACGATATGAAATCAAATGTGTAAAGAAGTACCGGTATATCATACCGTCCCATACCAGCCCACTTCGAGCACTGATTATGATATCAACTTAAAAGTAGGTATATGCTTTTCATCGAAACTTTAAAATAGCATCTAAGCACCTGGTTCATAAAGCAAATCAGAATCAATTCAATTGGCACTGGAAAACATTCATTTCGATACTTCATTACTGACAGATATTAAAAATGTCAATAAGTTCATACGTTCTTAACTGATTGGGATGAAATTTTGTAAAATAAGAGACAATATTGGTCTTAATGATCATGCAAAATATGAGTTTGATCAGAATTATCGAAGACCGTTTTCATTTTTCAGCCTATCAGGAGATATTTATTTAAATTTTAACCAATGAATGGATTTCAAAAAAAATTATGGTGTGCAAACAGAGAAGGTTGGTTTTACATGTGTGCAAAATTTCAGCTCGATCAAAGAAAAACTCTGACCTGTAAAGCCAAAATATGATTTTGATCAGATTTATCGAAGACCAGTTTCATTTTTCAACCTACCATCAGGAGATGTTTATTTAAATTTTAGCCAATAAATAAATTTCAAAAAAATTTGGGGTCTGCAAACAGAAAAGTTTGTTTCTACATGTGTGCAAAATTTCAGCTCGATCGAGGAAAAACTATAGACATGTATAGCCAAAATATGAGTTTGATCAGATTTGTCGAAGACCATTTTCACTTTTCAACCTATCAGGAGATGTTTATTTAAATTTTAACCAATCAGTAGATTTCAAAAAAATTAGGGTCTGCAACGCCCAGAGAATGTCCAAGCACGTGTGCAAAATTTCAGCTCGATCGAAGAAAAACTCTGACCTGTATATCGTCAGTAACAGAAAAAAAAAAAAAAAAAAAAAACAGAGGTCCGTGCCAAATGAGCCAAAAGGAGACGATCGCTTCGCTCGCTCAATGATCACGCGAAGTTTTAAGTTGACCGGTCAATCGGTTCTAGTTTAAATTTAAAAAATCTCAGGAAAGTTGGTTTTAAATTTCAATCAATAGGAGGATATGGCTGAAACTTTGTAAGATTGAGGACAATGGTCGTAATGACTTGTCAAAATTTCAAATTGATCGGACCAACCAAACGAAAGATTTTTTTAAAAAATTTGAACTAATCAGCGGATTTCAAAAAAATTAGGGCTTGCAACGCCCAGAAATGGTCCGTACATGTGTGCAAAATTTCAGTTTGATCGAAGAAAAACTGTGACTTGTATAGCCTTAGTAACAGAAAAAAACACAACACACAAAAAACAGAGGTCCGTTCCAAAAGAGCCAAAAGGAGTCGCTCGCACAATGAAGGGTACATAGGAAAAACCTAGGAAGAACATTAAAAGTCTACTTGAGATAATTCGAAGATACTTGTCTGAAAAGTAAAAGTCCTGTGCTAATGCGTTGACAGTTTATTTTGCTCGTCCGTTTTAGAAAATTTAGAGAGTAAATTAATTGTTTCATAAGTGGATACAACTTTGCTAGGATGTTTACATGATAGGTCTGATTATAGTGGTACTTCTTCATTGTTGCTTCGTGCCTTTGCTAATTAGGCGCCGGTTTTCAACAAAACCGCTCAAATCTATGAAATTTCCTATACGATTGGAAACCATACCCGTGAACCAATTGATCTCAAATTTTAAAAATGATAAGATATAAAAGACAAGCCGAGGGTTATCACTTAGCACAATTTTAAAATTAAATTCCATACGGCACCCATTGAGACAAGAAAGTATACTCTTTTTCATAAAAAATCAACTAATTATTAAACGAAGCAAAATATTAAATATGTACCAAGGCTAAGTTTGTCTTTTATGTAATCATGATTAAAATTTCAAATAATTTCGTCAATCTATTTTGTCTCCAATTGTGTACAAAAAAGTGTCTGCAACAAGCGGAAAATCGCTAACCAAAGTTATCTAATTTTCTCTATAAATGGACTTGTGTGTAGAACCGAATCGGATTCCAGCAGAATCGGGAAATGTTAAGTTACATAATGGCCCCGGATCAATTTTCTCTGCCGACTTGCTCTGTCTGTCCTGATCAGGTTTCTAATGGCCTCTCAGTAGAGGCAAACGCTGGGAAGGTTCCCTAAGCTAGCACGACACAACCGCCTCCTTCCCACTTCCATCATTATTATTGTTCATCATCAACTGCCTATATTCATAGTCATTATAAACTAGTCGGCATTAGCCGAGTTGCTGAGCAATGCGACGCTAAATACCACTTCACAACAAAATAAAACAGAGCGATTCACGTGTGGTCTTCTGAACAACTGTCTATAAATATACGTAACTTTAAAAACATTTCTTTTATTACTTTTACCTTTGAAAAAAGTGTGAAATTCTATAAGTAGTCATATTTCCAACGATTTTTTTTTATAAAAATCTTGTGGACGTGAATAATTCTTGTTTATTGTGATGTTTTCTTTCGCTTCTGGGCGAGGGTCAGTGATTGTTCAAGGTCACCAGTTCGAGTCCCGAACGAGCCTCTTCCGCCAATTATAAACAATCTTGGCAGAATCCACTCTTGTGGAGCCCGTCTCAAGTCGAGACCTCTTCACAACGCCTAATATTTAAGTTGCAACACTCTAGTGACCGGGGTTCGTTTACTGCGGACTTTTTTTCCTGATTGAGGTTTTATCAGTAGTGAGGCGAATTTTGGGCAGGTTTCCTACTATACCACGACCGTCTCTTGCCACCGCCCATCATAACCTATTCTCCATCATCACGGTAATCATTCATAGCTGTCCGCAGCGATAAAAAAACATTGATGCTCTGAAATAATTGTTTACATAATTCAGCTGTTTGTTTCGAGCATAATTTTATTTTGATGACATAAAATGCTGTAATTAAAAAAGTACTTAAAATACTTAAAAAGTACTTAAAAAACAATAGTTTAAATGTCAAAAAAATTTAAAAAAAACAACAGAGAAATACACAGCATGGATGATTCAAAAAATTAAAATAGCCATCTAGAAATTCCAGATCACCATAATCACTCTCTAAAAAATCATGTCAATAGACCATAGGTCTCATACTATGTAGTTAAACTATAAAAATCATGTATTCATGCACTTGGTTTGAATTTATCAAAGTAGGTAAAACATTTTTGTATCACTCGTTTATGACCCCAATAATAAATTCAAAATATTAAAATGATGTGTCAATACGTATAATTTGACTATTTCGTGAACATCCATAAGTGAAAACAGAATGTGCGAGCTTGTGTTAAGGACAGGTGTGAACGGGGCTTAGTCGTGCAAAAACCCCACTCCTCTAATATAAACTTGTAACATTTGAAGGTCGCAGTGTTCACTTGTTGCCTGGACAATCGCCAGGCTTGCCAGTGGCGTACCGACTATACATTCAGACGAACCTTGACAAGGGGTGGGGGTAGTCGAAAATACGTTTGGAAAAAGCGTTGATGATAAGCTAGCCTTCGATGTGCATGGATGACCATGGCCACAGCATTTCTTTCAGATTATCCTAGTGAAGCGGAGTATACGTTTCAATACATTTTCTGGTGAAGCCAAGTAGCCTATCGTGCTATCAATCTGTAAACGAACAGGATAGTAATGATTCTTTGTAAAAAAAATAACTTGATTTGATACGATACCTACTTTGTTTGACAAGCAATGCGAAAAGAACAAGAAAACACCAAATTTCGAGCCATATGTTTAAATCAACGACAAATATTTTAAAAATTTACTTTCACTGAAGGGTGTTTTTTGTATTTTTAACACAATATAATCAAATTCGCGATTCTGAAATGAGATTTTGGTTGAACGTTGGTTAGAATACGTGTAAAATTGAGTCTGGTGAAAAAGGTGAATAAAAAATATGGATATCATCCATTTGTGAAGCGAGGACAGTTTACGGTGACAATACTTAGTTCCATTACAAGTGATAACGTATACATTCACAGCCTTGCTGCTGAGATGAGATGCAAATTGGCAAAGTATGGAAAGCCTAACTAATGGAACAATAAATAAAACCTCTACCAAAGAGGTAAGACCCTTCTCTTCAGTCATGCTATAGACTATAGAGGAAGTTATTTCATATAGGGGATAATATTGGGAGCTAGAACTGTTTTTTCTAAACGGCTTTACCGATTGTCTTCAAATTTTCACAGGTTATAGATAAAGAGTAGATCTGTGTCTCTAGTAGCCCCAAAGCGTTATTTTTGTTTAGTTATTTCAAATTATTATTTTGGATTACTAGAGACACAGATTTACTCTTTATCTTTATGCTGTTAAATTTTGAAAACAATCGGTCACGCCGTTAAGGAAAAAGTTTTATGTTTTTTTTGTGGTTTTCACTATTGAATTAAAATAACTTTCTTCACAGCAGTATATTATGCAACATGCAACACACCGATTAAATGTCACAAATGTCACGTACAACCCAGAGCTAATGCATTTTCATGCATTTCTAGGATTTTTTTTACATCGGAATCAACATTTTCTGCGAGTCCTGTCGACTCTTAAATAAAAGTATTTGAATGGATGAAATACTCATATTTAATTTGATTCGACATTAAATATAAAAATACAACGACGATCGCATCCATACTACCCTAAAGACTTAAAATTATGGAAATCCAAATTACCAATTACATTAGAAGTAAAAGTTCCTATCCACATCTTTGAACGTTTTCAAATCAGTTAATAAATTCGGCAATGATGTAAACTCATTGTAAGCTTGTCCGTGTTTCTTACAAAACTCCATGACCTCCGACCTGTCGTTGGAGTAGTTCAGACCGCACATTATCTTCACCAGCAACTTCTTCAAGTCTCTCGGAGAACTGTCATAAGGCGAGTGTTTCAAGGCTTCATCATATAAAGCGATCTTCCCAAGAGCTACTTGAAATATGGACAAGGTATCAAAGAAGTACGTAATGACACGTCTAGAAACTCCTAATGTGTATGCCGTACTGACGATAACCGGGATTTGAGCGTTGTCTTGAATGTCTCTAAATATACGTCGGGCCGTGTCGTAATCTTTAGCTTTTATTTTGGATACACATAACTGAACCTTCGTGTATATATGACTTTTCTTTTCAAGTTCGTAATTCGCCAGTACCTCTCCAATTTGACTTTCAGCTCTTGATATTTCGTCCAGCAGCATATCGTATTTGAATTTGGCCTCTTGATTTGCTTGTCGCTTCTCGTCTTCAATAAGTCTCTTCAAATCAATTAACTCCTGTTCGTATTCCCGTTTAAGCTCGAGGATATTTTGAACCAAGGGGACGCACTTTGAGTCAATTCATTCAGTTTCCTCATCAGATTGTTAATGCCATCCTTGATTTTTACGAGCTGTGTGCATCGTTGGTTCGTCACCTCGTTTAAGTTAACAGGACGGGGAAGCAACTTGTCTCGCGTTTTGAGGAGATTTTGAGAGCGCCGTCAGCAAAAACTGAAGCTCTTCTTCAGTAGCTTGGCAGGTTTGAGGAGGGCTGAAGGGAGAGTTGCGTTTCCTTCTGCTACTTCCTTAGGTTGAAGAGCGTCGCTGATGATGGCGTTGATCTCTTTGAGGAGTCGCGGTATTTCAAGCATCTCCTGAGTGTCCCCCAGTAAGATGTCGTGTTTGGAACTCTTGGAGGATGCTGGAGTGTCGTGAGCCGGAGAAGATTCGGATGATGAGGTTTTAACCAGATGCCTGCTCTCCCCTACATCAAAGAAAACAACAGAAGGAAGTTCAATTGCCAATCAATATTTCCTTCATTAGCTCCTGACTTTACATTCTTCAAAAATGACATCGTCCAAATTTTCAGGGAGTACATAAAATGCATCTAGGGGAATGTTATGCTGTTGGTAAGTGCCATCTGGCATTTTCATATTCAGCATTAAGTAAGCGGAATATATCCATTTAATTAATTGATGCACGACGTTTGTAACATTCATTCCTTACCAAATTTCTCTGAAGTACACTTCACAAATAATTTGGTTGATTCGAAAGTGAGGATCTGCAACTTCGAATAGACAGGAAGGACACAGGTATCCTTGCTCAAATACCTAGCAATGTCGAGGGATTGTTCTGAGGGTGTTC